>JAYJMB010051124.1:0-29126 GCA_036873735.1 Pouteria campechiana
ACTCCAAAGTCTTCTTCAGCACCGGTTAGTGTGCATACACTAGTTTCTTTGAATGAAATTTATTTTTTAATTTTTTCCTTTTTTGAAAAGTGCTAGTATTTATCTTTCATTCAACAGCAGGAGCAGCCTCGTCCAAGCAGTCCTGCCACAGTTTTTCCTGATTGGGCTTCATATCAAGTTAAAAAAAAAAAAATTCTATCTTGTGTGGTTAAGTAATTTCATTTTCAAGGGTTTTGACCAAACGCATATTCTTGTGTATTTGTAGGCATATTTTAACTAAACTGGAACCCCTCCTATCCCCCTTCCGGGTTTTTTCCATTCCTCTATTCCATCTAGTCCCCAGGCTCATCCATACATGTAGGGTGCACAAGTGTTGTATTGTCTATTTTTGTTTTGTTTTTCATGTTGATTTTAGTTTTTGGAAATAGACCAAACTTACAACTTTGCATGATAATGAGAAGTTGTGGACATGATTTGCTTAAAATTTGATTATTTTTCTTCCAATTTCTAGATATAATGTTTATCTTTTATTTAACAACACCTTTGATATGTTTATCTAGAATTGCATGATAATGAGAGGTTATGCATAGGACATGCATGATTTTGTAAATAAGCAGAAGCAGCAAACATAGGGAACAAAAAGGTTTGAATATGGTACATTCCACAGTAGCCTATTTGAATGATAAATGACTTTTTCTTTATCTTACATGCAAGGAGACAATTATTGTTGCTACCAACTTATTGTTCTTCATTGTAGTTTACACTTTTCATCTTATTCCAACTAGTCTTTGTGACTAGGAGTTGGCCATTTTCAATTTTATGCGCAAAGTTGTTATGATTTTATGACTGTTACTTACAGGTGACTCGGAACCTGCGAAGATGTTTGACCAAATGACTAATTTGTCAAATAATCAAATTTAATCACACTGCCTGTGTCAGGATGCTATTGTTTATTTTTATGCTTATTTTCATACTACATTTATAATACATGTTTATTATCTCATGAACAAGATGT
Source organism: Pouteria campechiana (assembly GCA_036873735.1). NCBI lineage: Eukaryota > Viridiplantae > Streptophyta > Magnoliopsida > Ericales > Sapotaceae > Pouteria > Pouteria campechiana. Next base: position 1,016 of record JAYJMB010051124.1, read on the forward strand.
CAAATAATGAAGGTAGCCGGGACATTTGAGTAGCTATAAGAAGATGATGAACTGATCTTAACTTGAATTAGATACTATTTTTCTTTTGTAACTCATATTGAGAGGCCTCTAATTGTGAGTGACCCTCATTATTATGTTGATCATTATATTTTATTTTGGTAGATGTCGGATAACTGTTTATTATATTTGTTTAATTATCATATGGTATGCCTAATTATTGATTTGCACTTTATATAATGCATCTTAATTTTTGGTTGTTGGTGTTTATCCAATTATTATAGTAAGAACAGGTATCATAATTATAATTATCAAATATGAAAGGAAATCAGTTAATTATATTAAATGCAACAAATCAATAACTTGCTACATTTATGTAGATATAACAAAATGCATAGTTACGACATTTAGGCAAATGCAATCAATTAAGCAGTTGCTGTCTTTAGACAAATGCAGTGAAATGAATAATTATTGCATTTAGGCAAATGTAACCAATTAAGCAATTGCTACCTATAGGCAAATGCGGCGAAATAAATAGTTGCTACATCTAGGCAAAAGCGATGAATTAAGCGATTGTTGCATTTAGGTGGATGCAACAAAATTAATAGTTGCTGCACTTAATCAAATGCAATCATTTGAGCATTTGCTGCGTTTAGGCAAATGCAGCGAAATGAACAGTTGCTACATTTGAGCAAATGCAATGATTTCTATAATGGCTAAATTTAAGCAAATGCAGCGAAATGAATAGATGACTGCATTTAGGCAGATGTAGCAAAATAGGCAATTGCTACGTTTACTCAAATGTAACAAACCGAGAAATGTTTGCATCTGCCCATATGCAACATAATAGATGCAGCAAAATGGGCAGTTGCTACGTTTACTTAGATGCAGCAAACCGAGAAATGATTGCATCTGCCCATATGTGACACAGCAGATGCAACCACTTAGGCAACCAACTTTTTTGGTTATATCTGTCTTAACATGGGCAAAAATAGACCTAATATAACCACTATGTTGACTGCATTTACTCATTTTTGGTGTAGTCGATCACTATATAAGTCACACTCTACGACACACTAGAATTATAAGGTAAATCTAAAATTCAAATAGGACACATGCACCTTATAGGAGACAAACAGACCATTTATATATAGAATGCATACACAAGTCAAGAAGATTAAATAAACTGCATTTTTATCACAAATTAAGACTATAAATCACAATCAAATGGAAATGTATAATTTTTTCATATGGATTCTAAATTTTCAGACTTAAAATTCATCATAAATAAATAAAAATTCAACATTCACAATTTTAAATACCAAAAGAATTTTAAATGGAATGATTTTGTCTACTAGGAAATCTCGAAACTTCGATTAATGGATTATAATTGTTATGAGTTAAAGATTTTATTCAGTTGAATTCGTTCTAATCTTATTTGCTCTGATGACTATTTTTAACAAATAAAGTTTGTTGAAGTTGGAGGAATGTTGTGGGCGATGATTTAAATATGACATTATAAATTAAGGTACATATCACTAAACATCTAATATACCAAATGGCCTATCACATTGCTGACACAATTCTCGACGTCCTGCTAACCCACCAAATTGACTGTACTACTTGAGATAGATAATAGGTCCCGGTGTGATCTCACTAATTCTAAGAGTCAATTTGCCATCAGTCTATTACACTTCTGCTGCACATACATGAAATATTATCCTTTTGGCCCATTGAAATTCACAGTTTTATTCTTAAAAGGTGTTGTACACTGTCGAAAAGTGTTATACTTCATAATCCAAGATTTTTTTCTGTACACATCAAATATGGGATTTTGGACAGTAAGGCCCACTACAAATGCTGGCACCATCCTTAATATTCTCCTCCTCTGCTAGACCGAAATGTAATACTGGAATGCACAGTGAATCCTAGCATGGTCCCTCATAACAGCGGTCTAAGACTTAAGTCTAACACCCTTCCATATTGTGTATGACGTATTATCTACTTTAGTTTATTAGACACATCTCATACGGCTAAAAGTAGACATTATAAACCAATATCGATCCACCACACTACGCATATAATACATGGCTCCAAAAGGTAGATCAGGTCTAACAAGTGAAATCACTTCATCTCCTAACAGAAGGGCGTAAAATCCCCATTTTGCTTTTTTGATTTTCCTCTTTTTCTTCTTTCTCTTGTCTTTCACTGGAAACGTAGACACACATAAAAAAAATGCCACGATTTTGCTGGGGTAGGTCCACCTGAACTAAAGTAGCCTAACATAGGAAATGAAGAAAAAGAAATATAGCTCTTTATTGAGATAATTTTGTTTACTATAAACAAGACAACCTATAATACTTCTGGGAAGATTATGTCCACAACACTTCTTAATCCAACCATATGTTGTGTATCACTTTTAGCGCGCGTGGGTGAAGAAAGCACACTTTGAATATTCAAGGATGAATTAACAATATCAGTTAGTTGAAAGACACACCGTGCAGGTTTAACAATGTTCTCTTGTTATAAAGGTAAAAGTTTAAGATAATCGAAAACAAAAATTCTAGGATTCTTAAAACACAATATGAAATTTCTAGAGAAACGGTATATATTCACACCTTATTCTTATACCAAGGTCCAAATATTTCTAAATATTTTTTGAAATGTCCATACTCGGGAAGATGGGTTTGATTTGCATTTCTCAAATGTTTTTACCTTACCTGAATTTTTGTAGCCTTCACTTCTACGGATGACGGCGAGAATGGTCTGCAGCAGAGTACAGATGAGGGCGATGGCGGCAACAACCGTGGGGATAGCTGACCAGGGGCTCCGGAAATGGGTGTACACAAATCTGGCAATGGATATCTTCCACCAGTTGCTCCGGTCATTGAGGTAGTTACTGACATGGCTGTGCACTGGGAGATCCCCCATCGCCTCGATGGCCAATAATTCAAGAGTTCAGCCACCTCCTGGTCGCTGCCCAATGCATGGTGGAGCACGTTACTTTGCCTCAGCTCCTTCACGTCTTTTTAATTGTTGACGACGGAGCTCAGGAAGGAGGTGTAAGAGGTAATGCTCTCCTCGGGAGGAATGTTGAGGTGATGCTCCAAGACGATCATGTTCAGCATGTAAGAGATGCTAACCTTGGTGATTACAATCGGTGGAAGCCGTATCTCTGCGAGGACCCAGTTCTTTTTGAATTCGATGTTCGTGAGATACATTTCTGCGCTGTTGCTGAACCTGATCCCTGCATCCTGCAGCTCCGTCACTGATCCTAACTGGTGCCGCTGCAGGGGATCATCGCTGCCATTGCTGGTATTCCTTTGAGGCTCCCCCAAGTTCCCCACATCAGATGTTTCCCTCCAATGGCTTTTACCCAGCAAAAAGACTCGAAGAACATCGAGGAGGTGAGCCACGGTATTCCAGTTACTGTCGAGCAGATCCAGCAAATTCCAGGTGTTTGACCTCGATCGTCCACTCAAGCTGTAGAAGCTAGGGAGTAGAATCCGGCTGTGGATGAATTGACAGATCTGTTTTTCAAATCCATCCTCGCGGAGGCCGTTTCTCAGCTTGGACAAGGCACGGAGAACATGTCACGAACGATGAGAGGCATCTGGAGCTCGCTTATATTCAAGTGGACCTTCTTCTCGTTGGCCCACTCGATCAACTGCAGGATGAGGCAACCATCGACCACCATCATGCATGTAAAAGCTTCCTCTCTGCGTTTGTTGGTAGCAGTTTCTTCCTCCTCTGACTTCAAGTCCTCATGATTCACCTCCTTAGCCACAGCCGCGCAGAGGCATTTCCAGTTCTTATCGTTCAGCGCCTTCACCACGGTGGTGCAGAGCTTCTCTACAACATCATGTTTCTTCTGACCATCGCTGCCTCCTGTCAGGGAATCAACATGTGCTCTAAATGACCCAACCTTGATTTGTAGGAAATGCTTGAGATTGCTTTCGCCGCCGTGAAATGGTCCCAAGGCTACCACCTCAGGATCGAAATACTCATTTTGACGCGGGTACTTGCGCATCCAGGCCGGCACCTTCTGCATCTGTGCATTAGAGCTGGCCTGCTGAGTCTTTTCTGCTCCATTTATCATGGAAATAAGCGACTCTTTGGCTAGACAGCTTTCCTCTGTCTCCTCAGGTTCTTCGTTAATTGCCGCGGCGTTGTTCCCAGTTGCGTAGCTGCTGCTACCGCCTGCCATCAGCACCCACAACTTGGTATTTCGTTCCGCTCAATACCATACATCATTTGCATGAAATGACTTTTTTTAAAAGACTCCAAAGTTTTGTTTGCTTGATTCTCTTATACATAAACAGTCACTTTTTCGGCTTTACAAGAAGATCAAAGCCTATATTCTCTTATTGTATTACAAGACAAGCATAATGGGTTTATGGAAGAGTAAGGACTCGGGTTTTTAACGAGCTGTCTTATTCATGTAAATTATTTGTAATATTCAGCGTTTCAGCAGATTGTTTTCAGTTGAATTCAAGCATAAATTAAGTACAAAATCCTGGTATGCGAACCGGATAATTTCTAGATCTTGATATGAGAAATCTTTAGAGACCAAGTTAAAAATCTCAAAAAATTATTCAGAAAAAAATAACTAGCTAAATTAGAGAGATCACAGAAGAATCCCTTGATGGAATTAATAAAAGAATAATAGTACCAATATGCCTCCACAGTGGATTTTTTACAGGTACGAATACGAATTATTGCTCATGATCGATTAATTCCCGTAAGTAGATATTGTTTGTGTTATTTTTTTTTATTCTCGTGAGATCCCACAACTGGCAAATGAAAGAATTTTCTGTGGGACCTCAAGTTACTAACTTTGCGATATTTTATAATCTATAGATAAAACCTAATTCGATGGATAGAGATGCTACGAGGGTTGAAGTGAGGGATTTTCGAAAGACAAATGTTTTATGGCAGTGGAAAATTTTAAGAATAAGTGGCAAATCAATCGCATAACATTCTTAGCGAATATGTTCCCAAGATTAAAAAAGTAAAATTAAAAAAATTATAAGCTAATAAGCACCCCTTCCTGCGCTTATAAGCGGTGTTTATTAGCTGCAACTATAAGCACAAAAATAAGTTAGATGAATACAACCAAATTATTGTTCTTTTGCCAGGAACGCCAATGGAAGTCCAATCTGGGCTTAGACAGTCGAAGTGGAAATGAACCTTTCATAAATAGTGCATTTATTTCACTTTTCTGGGAATTCACATAAAGAATATTCTGCCATTTTATGTTCTAAGAAAAAAATCTGAATTTACAAACAGCTTGGCGGTGAAACTAATCCATGCGTTGCACCCTTGATATTTTTGCATAAGGATTCTACAAGCTGGTTGCCGAATGTGAGTTTTATGTCTTCCAGTTTGATCCCACCGCATGGACCACTTGGGCTGCAGTCAAACTTTATGGCGAGCTTGGAAGTAGAAGTTGCCCTGATGTTCTTGTACGTCACTTGACTGACTTTCACACCCGATTGCTGTCAAGGAACAAAAAAAACTCTCATCAACATATTGGGGAGCTAATAATTGGAAGATCAAACCAAGATGATGAGAATCCAGTCCAAATTTTCCAAACAATTTGGATTTAATCAATGAAGTACGGGATTTCAATTTGCTTAGTTTCCACAAGTCCAATTTTCCATGCAAGTGCACATCTGCTGATAATTTTTATTGAGTTTACCTGGTCAAGATAACCTTCATCGTGAGGGCAGTAATTCTGGTCTATGATAATTGGATTGGCAACATTAATCATCGCGGCACTCTCAAATATAACTCCTTTCACGAATCCATAACTGGGCCTTGCCCATGATTTTATCCTTAATCCATTCGTGGTTCCATTGAAGACCACCGATTTCACTGTAACATTCTGCACCCCTTCTTCTTTGAGTTCTTTCCCTAGGCTCCTAATACTGTTTCAAAACCACATAAACACCCAATTAGTGATCTGTGCAACATTCACACGAGATCTAGCTACGACTGCAAATTGGTAACGATACATAAGTCTATAGTTTCGAACTCTCACCCTATACCATGCCCAGACCCGCAAGCCACACTTTCAATCCACAGATTCTGCGTGCCCGGGCCAATTGAAATACAATCGTTGGCTGTCTTTATGCCTGTGTTCACAATACGCACATCCGTAGATTCTTCCACATGTATGCCGTCAGTGTTTAGGCTCTCCTTGGGGGCATACACCCTCGCCTTCTCCACTGTCACGTTCCTTGATGAGTCGATGGCAATGTGGTATAGCTGGCTGTTGATTGACGTGAGGCCACTGACGGATATATCTTTGGAATGAAAGAAGGCAAGCGACTGGATATATATTTACATGCATCAGACAATCATGTCTTTGAAACAATTAATGCAAGCTTATTAAAATAAGACACCACATTCATCAATCATATATGATGATGGATGGAGGCGTTAATAGGCCCATTCAGCCCACATAGAATATCTGTCCGACATCGCTAGCCTGCACCCCCATGGCCTATATACAACTACTATATAATTATGTAATGTGTATGTTTATACATACTGTCGTGCCAGGAGGACAGTTGCGAGCTGCAGCCTTGCATGCCCACAAGCTCAGACCTTGGCCATTGAGGTATCCGCCAACAATGGACACCCCCTGGACTTGAGAGAACATTATCCAGTAATCCGCGCTCTGCATTTCTCTGTAATCAGGAGGAGCAACCAATATCCCTTCTATTCTGATTGTCATCCCAGTGTTATTGCATGGACCCTCGAAAGCAACCGCCCCAAGACGGTACTTTTTGCGAGGCACAAGGATTGTTGTGGGCGGAAGTGCAAGCAGCAGACCCTGCTCGGAGGAAGGCTTTGGTGGCATCGGTCTTCCCATCACCTTTGGCACCAAAGTCAGCCACATTAAGATCGCCATTGGCTGAGATGAGGGAAGAGATTAGGAGAAGGGAGAGAATGCAGTCAATGGATCTCGATGCCATTCTAGAAGGAAGGATTTAGGCAGTTGGGATGAAACGAATGGAGATTTGTTTATGTATGGATGGTTGATGGGTTGAAGAAAATCAGGTGGGGCTTTGTTATATAGTTTGGATAGCCTGCAAACGAAGAAAAACGCGCCAATGTATGTGAGCTGTTCAAAGCACGGCCGTTAACGTGAGCATGCAGTTGAATTGAAATGTTGGCTCTGGCGGGTAATCTTGAAACACAAGGATGCTAGCGGCGCGTACTCATCCAGATGCTCGATATACTAGCGGCGTTCTTTGCACGCATACTTACGCAAGGGGTTTGAAAATTGTTCGCTGACTTCATTTTTTCCAATGAGAAGACAAGGCTATCAGAGTGTGATACCCATGTGATTAATAACTTAAATTGTGATAAAATTTTAAATTAACGTGAATAAATGATATTTTAAAGCAATTTAATGTATAAAATGATGTAAACGAATGAAAAATTAAATTTCATGTAAGTAATGGATCGATTTGAAAGTTTAGAATTAAATCAACGTCATAAAGTTGATAGAGTGTAGAAAGTTTCATGGTCATTGGATTGGTAGACATGATGAAATCGTGAAAATTCAAGTATTAGAAAATTGGGTCAAATGAGTCACTAATCAACAATTAATTAAGACCGTCTAATTTTATATATGATGATCAGATCGACTTAAATTTTCATACCATGTTAAATAAGCACACTAAAGATGTTTTTAGTGTAGGCACACCAATAAAAAATGCCATGATTTTCTTAGCTATGTCTGAAATGCAACTCAACATAAGAAAAGAAGAAAAAGAAATACGACTCTATAACCCTTGTTAATCCAACATGATATGCGTCACTTGTAGCCGACATGGGTGAAGAAAGCACTCTTTGAATAATTAATGATGAATTAACAACATCACTTAAACGGATGTACACAGCGCAGGCTTAGCAACATTCTTTTGTTATAAAGGTAAAATATTAAAACATTAAAAAAGAAGCTGTGAATTTTCGGAAACCATTTAAGCTGGGCTTAGACAGTAGAAATGGAAAAGAAGCTTTAATAAATAAAGAATGCATTAATTTCACTTTTCTGGGCATTCATATAAAAGACTGTTGTGACATGCATTTTATCGTTCTAAGAATGAATCTTTTACAAACAGCTTGGCGGTGCAACTATTCCTCGCGTTGCACCCTTGATATTTTTGCATAAGGATTCTGCAAGCTGGTTGCCGAACGTGAGCTTTATATCTTGCAGTTTGATCCCACCGCATGGAGCACTTGGACTGCAATCAAACGTCATGGCGATCTTGGATGTCGAAGTCCCCCGGATGTTCTTGTACGTCACTTGATTGACTTTCACGCCCGATTCCTGTCAAAATTAAATAAATAAATAGCCTCATCAAGATATTGGGATGATAAAAATTGAAAAAGGAAAAAAAGATATTGATAATCCAGTAAAATTTTTTCAAACAATTTGGATTTAATCAATGGAGTGCTCGACTCGAATTTACTTAATTTCCAACAAATCCAATTTTCCATACAAGTGCACATCTGCTGATAATTTCTTATTAATTTTACCTGGTCAGGACAACCTTCATCGTGGGGGCAGTAATTCTGGTCTATGATAATTGGATTGGCAACATTAATCATCACGGCGTTCTCAAATATAACTCCTTTCACGAATCCATAACTGGGCCTTGCCCATGATTTTATCCTTAATCCATTCGTGGTTCCCTTAAAGACCACCGATTTCACTGTAACATTCTGCACCCCTTCTTCTTTGAGTTCTTTCCCTAGGCTCCCAATACTGTTTCAAAACCCCATAAACACCCAATTAGTGATCTGTACAACATTCACACGAGATCTAGCTACGACTGCAAATTGGTAACTTAAAGTCTATAGTTGTGGAATCTCACCTTATACCATGCCCAGGTCCGCAAGCCACACGTTCAATCCACAGATTCTGCGTGCCCGGGCCAATGGAAATGCAATCGTCGCCTGTCTTTATGCCTGTGTTCACAATACGCACATCCGTAGATTCTTCCACATGTATGCCGTCAGTGTTTGGGCTCTCCTCAGGGGCATACACCCTCGCCTTCTCCACTGTCACGTTCCTTGATGAGTCGATGGCAATGTGGTATAGCTGGCTGTTGATTGACGTGAGGCCACTGACGGATATATCTTTGGAATGAAAGAAGGCAAGCGACTGCATATATATTTACATGCATCAGAAAATCATGTCTTTGACACTTAGCTTATGAAAATAAGACATCAATTATATATTATGATGGATGCAGGCGTTCACAGGCACATTCAGCCCACATAGAATATCTGTCCGACATTGCTAGCCTGCACCCCCATGGCCTATCTACAACTACTATATAATTATGTAATGTGTATGTTTATACATACCGTCGTCCCAGGAGGACAGTTGCGAGCGGCAGCCTTGCATGCCCACAAGCTCAGACCTTGGCCATTGAGGTATCCGCCAACGATGGACACCCCCTGGACTTGAGAGAACATTATCCAGTAATCCGCGCTCTGCATTTCTCTGTAATCAGGAGGAGCAACCAATATCCCTTCTATTCTGATTGTAATCCCAGTGTTATTGCATGGACCCTCGAAATTAACCGCCCCAAGCCGGTACTTTTTGCGAGGCACAAGGATTGTTGTGGGTTCAGCGGAAGTGCAGGCAGCAGACCATGCTCGGAGGAAGGCTTGGGTGGCATCGGTCTTCCCATCACCTTTGGCACCAAAGTCAGCCACATTAAGATCGCCATTGGCTGAGATGAGGGAGGAGATTAGGAGAAGGGAGAGAATGCAGTTCATGGATCTCGATGCCATTGTAGGAAGGATTTAGGAAGTTGGGATGAAATGAAGGGAGATTTGTTTGTGTATGGATGGTTGATGGGTGGAAGAAAATCAGGTGGGGCCTTGTTATATAGTTGGATGGCCTGCAAACGAAGAAAGACGCGCCAATGTATGTGAGCTGTTCAAAGCACGGCCGTTAACGTGAGCATGCAATTGAATTGAAATGTTGGCTCTGGCGGGTAATCTTGGAACCTAAGGATACTAGCGGCGCGTAATCATCCAGATGCTCGATATACGAGCGGCGTTCTTTGCACACGTACTTAAGCAAGGGGGTTTGAAAATGGTTCGCTGGTTTCATTTTCCAATTTGGAAACTATGTAGGGTATGGCCGCCTGGGAGTAAAAATACCACATCTAGAGGCGCAGTTGGGAGTTGAAATTAACAGTTTGAGTAATTAGTTGATCCAAGAACAAATCAAGGTGAGCCACGCTCGATCATGTGCTTGGTGATATAGCAAACATCCATGGAAGTGGATGATTCTCATTTATTGCATCAGATTTATTGATGGATGGTATACAATTACTCAACACCAAGGTACTAAGTTGGTCCATTTAAATAATCAAGATCTCTTTGATTTTGATACCAAGGTCCGAAACCAAACAGAGTGGATTTTGCAGTCTCCACATAGGATGTGGATCCTACAGATCTCCAACCGCGTGTGCAAACCATGCAGTGACGTGTGCGCTCGAGGTGGTCATATCTATTTCTCCTCTTAATTAAGCTGGGTCCTCTCAAAACTCAATCTCACCTACAAACCCACATGACATGTCCGTTGGGTCGCACTGCGATTTGCACGCTGACATATCCAACCATCGCATGTGTCACCTCATTTTGTTGTATGGGTTTCGAAGATCCAATTTCGCCCAAGGTCACATGCAATCTGTGGGAGTAACCCCCACGAACAAACCAAACTGATCAGACCCAAACGCAATCCATTGCCAGCCAACCAATTACAGGGAGCGCAAATTCCTACGCATGTCATGCCAGAAAAATGGCAGCAAACTCCCACTAAATTCAAGATAAATATAGGTTTGAACATTAAAGATCCCATATCAAATGGATGCTGCTATAATACACAGAGAGGCAATCTACATTCATGAGATTCTTGCAACGTTAAATGAGTAGACGTGTTTCGCAAACTTTCTACAATTTTTTTCCAGCACTCAGCGTCATCACACTATCAAGAATACCTAGTACATAAACAGTGATTGTATAAGATCTCTACAAGAAACAGCAGGAGCAAAGCACACAGCTCCAGATCAAAGGGAAATAGGCCAACGAACCATATTACAGGCTCCAGATGAAAGGGAAATAGACCAATGAACCATATTACACGGGCAGGCTAAACGTACGAAGGTATTTGGAATCTACTCCAGACTCACGTATGAGTGCAATCCGCCCAGTTCGTGCCACCTGCAAAAAGAGAAGCATTCAAGAAAAAGCAATTGAGATATTTACATCGGGAGAAATGTCATATGAAAGTGCATCTTAGGGAGAATTTTATGCTATTAGAAATTGAAGATAAAGTGGAGAAAAGACGAAGGCAAGGATCATGGGCTTAATGCAACAAAGGCAAGGATCGTAGGCTTAATGCCATAGTGGTTGTTAACTTTTATGGCTCAGCTGAGCAAGCCTACTTAGAAAACTCAATAATTGTTGTTAACTTTTCTCCACTTCCAATGATTGAATGTTTGCTATGGAAAGAAGTGCAAATGAACAGAAAAGAATCAACGAGCTACAGCAGCCAATTTGTGAGAGCAATTCCAGTAGACTAGCAGAATTTGATGTTGCTGCTGCTGATTAGTGGTGTTGTTATTGTCAAGGTTATGGTTGTGTTAAAAAATAAACGCAGACCTCACAGATGCCATAGGGTTCCAATAATCTCTGCAGAGCAACCATCTTGTCCAAATCACCAGTGAGCTGAAATGAGCCAAAGAAGCAGAGTCAGCATAGAAAATAGAACTGAAACATGGGGAGTGATAAGCAGATAGAATCAGGAGCAGAAGCACACAAATTACAGATCACCAAAGGTTCCAGAACTGCTTCGCGTTACACTGATGGAGGCAACACATATGGAGTCATTTCTATAGATAAAAATAAATTACGTTGCAAAAATATGGAGATAGAGAACATAATGGAGTCATTTCTAGGTTCATTAATGAAACTTTTTAGTGGAGGAGTCATTTCTAGGTTCCTTAATGAAATTTTTTAGTGGAGAACTGTCTTGGAATGTAAATGAAAATCTTATTCAGGAAAAAATATTTAATCTATTGACTTGATGATGGAAGGAGATCAAATCCGTCCATCAATTTAAGCTCAAGGGAAGATGTGGATATATCAGACCAGGGGTTGTGTGGACATCTCTTTGCAATTGAACTGAATGAAAATCGCACATAGCTATACGATAGCTGTGCTGTATAGGGTCTTGGACATATTCACAGCAAGAGCACAGTTAGAATCAAGCCTTTTTGATGAACCCGTGTATCCAGACAAAGATACAACAAGAAATAAATATTTGAAAGAAACAGAGCTAGCAACAAGAAATAAACATGAGGAGAGTAAGCTTAGATAGTTTAGTCATCTACAACAAAGACAAATAACTGCCCCCACTAAGTGAATTGGTCCACAATGAGACATTTAAAAGTGCATGAGGAGGGTGCCAAATTAAGCCAGTAGATAATAGAATTGATGATTTATTTCAGTCCCAGAATTTTTTTCTCCATTTGAGGGTCTTACAAGGCATCCTCATCCATAGTTGATTATGTCTGCTTCATTGAACAGGCACTCGAACTGCCTCAGAACCCAATACTCCCTAAGAGATAATTTCCTCACTAAATCTCAAATATTAACCTATTAATCATTGCTTGCCATTTCGAAATTTTCACCGAAATTTTCGTTTTTCCCTTTCAGCAAGATAATCTCGCCAGGGAAAACCCCTCCAATGCATTGTTAGGGGAAATTTTCGAAATTTTGGGAAAATTTCCCCAAATTTTCCAAATTTTCCCCAAATTTTTAAAATTTCCCTCAAATTTTTGAAATTTTCCCAAAATAATTTATATCATAATTCGTAGAAATTTTTTAGGCCTAAACATGATTTTAGAGATCAGTTTATTGCCACAAGCATTCCATTAATCCCTGGTATTGGGAACATATGCATCCCCAAGTTAGCACTATGAGATACAAGTTATAAAGTCCCCCATATTCCCAAATGTTCTGCTAAATGGTCTTGGTATTGGCAATATCAATCGGTGAGGGAACATTCTTAGTCAAGGACATTTGCGACATTATCAATATTCAGAAAAGTGAAAACTGCCTTTGCAAATTATAATCCAAGTTTATGCTTCATTGATTATTTAAAAGTCGCTACGCATTTCAAATAATAACATATCTTGGCCTTAATTAAATACATCAGAGAAAAACCTTAATTAAAAGTTTGGACTATGCAATAGGCATAATACTACAAGTATACGTTAGGGAGAAGATAAAAATTGCCATCATCTAAACGGACTGGCAAAATGACTGAAGCGGATCACAGTAACCTTGATGCAAGAATATCTGAACTGGTAGTGTGATCACAGTGGTTTTTTGACTAGCCAAAACTAAGAAGATTGTAGTTGTATTGTCAGTGGATTTTGGGCGAGTGGCCCTTGATTGGTGCATAATCATAATTGGCCCTTGATTCTGCATTAGAACCAGAGTATGTCACACATCATCTAGAGAGCATCTTGAAGTGATGTTTTTTATTCTAAATATGAATTCAGATTTATCATGATTTATTATGAAGTTTTATGGAAGAATTTCTAATTTTTCTGCATTTTTTTAATTTTTTTATATTTTAGCGAAATAGTTCGGCGAAATTTTTGATAATTTCTCCAAAATTGGCGAAATTTTCTCCTTTTCAGCTTAGCGAAATTTTCCCTTTCAACAAAATTGTGAGCACTGCTATTAATTAAATAAACAACATGCATGACATGTAACCATAATCATTCCTGCAAAAAAGTGATTGCAAGTTATCACAAACAGCAGTCACCTCAAGCGTGATGGTATGATCAGACACATCAACAGCTTTGGCCCGGAAAATGCTGGCTATGTCAAGCACATCCCTCCGAGCAGCGGTATTTATCGCAATTTTTATCAGCATAAGTTCACGCTCAGCAAATGGTAAATGGGTGATATCACGAACCTGAAAGGACACAATCTCCTTTGGATATTAAAAGATCACTATGCATTAAAAAGATGAACTAAATATTATTCACCTCATGAATATCAATAAGCTTGTACAGTTGCTGAGCCAATTTGCTGATTGATTCATCAGTCCCTGGAACAACAGTTGTAATTCGAGAGATTCCCTCTTTTTCTGCTGGACCAACAGCTAGACTCTGGCCAAAAGAAAAAATGAAGAAGAAGATTTGAGCAATTCATGGAATTTGAAAATGAGAAAATAAGCAATGAAACACAAAATTCAGCCAAGCAAACCTGAATGTTATAACCTCTGCGAGAGAAAACACCAGTAACTATATTAAGGACTCCTGGACAGTCATTTACAAGCATTGATAATGTGTGTGACCGAAGACCACTTGACTGGAGCAATATAGGCACAATATTAGAATTCATTTAGTAAACGAGGAAGAAAAAACTTAAAAGTAATGATGCCTTGATGCAATATTCAACTGCAATCAAAAATTACAAACAGCCTTCACAGCAATGCATCAAGAAGCACCCTGTCAAAACTAGAACAGCATTCATTGTATGATAGGATATTTTGAATTATATTTATCATCTATGAAGGGGGGAAAAAATCAAAACCTGATGTTACATACGTAATGTAAGGAACCAAAAACATAGGAACAAACCAACCACCAGAAACATGTGTCCAATTATGCAGTAAGAATCAGTATTTGAAAACAATATTTACAAATTACAACTATTCTGAAACTAGTCGCATCAAGTTAATAGAGACAGGTTAAGTTCAACACCTCTGTGATGCAGCAGGATGAGATGCCTTAAACCAATGAAAAGTGGAAGACTTTGGAAGGGGAGGGGCGGGAGGAAGAAAGAAGAGGAAATTAGATAAATTGGGTGAAGGAATAGAAGCAAAGAGAAGAGAAAAATAACCAAAACCTCAAGTCTAAACCGGTGCATAGACAGTCATCTCTAATACAAAGCAACTGATTTATAGAAAATAAAATAAAACCTTGAAGCAAACCTAATGTTGCATATAAATAAAATCTAGACAAAAAAAATCAAACACTAATCCAAACCATCCATCAAAATAAATATATCAGATCCCTAAAATAAATAATAAAATATCTAAAATATCAAATTACATCCCTAAAAATAAAATAAACGCTAAGCATGCATCAGTCTTATCACATTCTGCATTGCTCTGAATCCTAGAAAATTCAACCGGAGGAGCCTTTACTCTAATTAGCACTCAAAAGCCTCACTTGAGACATTAGGCTCTCAAATGGATTCATATTCATGGCTGTCCACTCAATTAGTTCGATTCAAAACTTAAAGAGAAACATCCAGTATATACTTTTAAACCTCCACAAATAATGTGGTAAGAACTCAAACTATCGTCCAAGTAAATATTTAAAGATCTCTATAAAATATCCAGAAAGAACTCATTTTAAGTATTCAATAGTGCAGGAAAGTGCTCCACGTTACAAACATATTTAGAGCAGAAACAAGATTTATAATTCAATTAGGTTCACAAGTAAATAAGGTTAGAATTAACCTAACCCTGAGACAAATTTGAAAGGTCAACGTAAGCACAATTCAATTAAAGACTAAATAGAAGCAGCACTGTACCACTCACATCTTCATCATCAAGGACACCCCAGTGAGCATCAAGCACTTGATTAGCCCAAAATTCCCCATTAGTCTCCACTGGATACACGTCACCACCCTTCATGCAAAAAATAAATTATAAAGAATTTCAAGTCTGAATATTGTACAAGAGAAGTGAACAATATTCGAAAATGGAAAATACGACAAGTTTGGCTATTCCATAATGCAAGAAAACTGCCTATGAAACATGATAACAAAAAGAGTAAGCAACACTCTGACAATTACCAGAAAACACAATCAGGTGATTGTCCTAATAAAGAACCTAGGAGTCCTATATGGCTAAGATATAAACATGCAATTCAGTTTCAGAAACAAATGTTGCATAACCAGTACAGCAGACTCAGAAAATGAGAATGGCCAATATGAGAGACACAGAAAAATGGACTCATTTCATGAGGAAAGAATATACCTAAGGAGCATAAAAAGCAAAGAAAATAAAGATTCAGCTGAACCTGATAAGTACCCCATGCATAAGCAGAGCAGATGAACTAGTTACAAAGGAATTGTATAGCAGAAATAAAATAGTCTTTGGGTATAAATAAAGCAAAGAAATACCCCTGTAGATACATCCAAGCTGCCTGAAAATGTTGAAATTGCTGCCTGTGTACCAGGTCCTGCAGGCATTGCTGCTTCAAGATCTGGATAAGAATCTGCAGAAAACCTCCAAAAAGGTGCCGTTGCACCCATCTTTTCTCGCCTCAGAGCAATCTAGAAAACCACAGATTCAGGAACACCAGTTTAGCAAACAAATGTAAACAGGTTATGACCATCTCAAAGTTGGCAAATGTTTCCAACAGCCATGCAAATCCATGTCCAAAACAAGTGCACTTTGTTTAATATATGAGCTTAATCAGATTGGTTGATTTTAGATATGTTGAGGCTCAAAGTAGGCTGCCCCCGGTAAGCCAATAAAAAATGTGCATGCAATAAAGTGGAAGGTTAAAAATGCTAGCCAACCATATATGCATCAGTCAGCCTGTAGGCAATGTTACTTCCTCCAAGGGTAGTCACATGAAAAGCCAAGACCTCACCACCTTATGCACATTTCAGGCAAGCATGTTTGTGCTTTCAGCCATACAGTTGCAAGTTGCATTTGTCTGGAAAAGGTAATAACAATCACCTTTCCAGTTCTTGCTATCTCTTGAATTCCAAACTTGGCCAGATTTCTCTGCACCGCAACCATCTTTCCAGGATCACCAGTAACCTGAATGGTTGGCAGGAATCGACATTAAATAACTAGAAAGTTGAGGATCACAACTACGCATTTGGATAAGACTGAAACCAGCAGAAAGAGCACAAATAATAAAAACCTCTATGGTTAGTGAATGTTCTGAAATGTCAACAATTTTGGCTCTGAAAATATCCACTAGTCCCATAACCTGAAGCCAAGATGAAAGACAAGAACATGAAAGAGAAAAATCAGATGGCAAGAATCCAGAATATGCTTAAGAGATTGAAAGGAAAAGCATTGCACATTTTTGCCAAGTAGACTAGCGAGGAAAGACAATAAAAATATGGCGGAAAATATTAATCAACATTTTCAGTTCTCTTAATTAATCAAAATTGTATTGAAAACCGAAAAATTAATAAAGTGATAGCAAAAATACTCAGCCAACTCAACTGAATTTTTAAGAACTTCAGGCTTAATGGCATAAAATTGGCCATATAAAACCAAGAAGAAAAAGATTTCTTGGAAAAAGAAGAAAAAAATCTCTGACTGTATGGAAAACTAAACAAAAAGGGTGGCTCTATCAAGTGACTGAATAGACATAAGAATTAGATTAGAAAATGAGCTTCTTAAACTCAAGAAATTAAAAATACATAAAGAAGTAAGGAATCAATTCTCAACCAGTATATGATTACCACAGACTCATGCAAACAACTAAGTTTTTTCTAGCTTGAACACTAAAGAAATGGGATTGGGTAATCAATTACCTCAGCACGTTGGCTTGGATCCACACTGAGTTTTATAAGCATCAATTCACGTTCTACCTGGGGTTCCTTTGAGAGATCTTCCACCTAAGACAGAATTTCATGATATGTTAGCAAACATATAATGAAATATATACTATAGAGCAGTAAAGTTTTTCTTCTTTCTTTTTTTCTTCCTTCAGCAATGGAGGATCACAGCTGTCTTGCCCAAATATAACAAGCTTCTCTTTTCATGAAGAAGAAATAAGAATGCCAGCTTTCTTCTTTTCTTATACACATTTGTTGCTCCTCAACAATGCCAGCATAATTTGAAGGATATGTTAAGTGAAAAGAATATTAAAAGCCATAACAGTGAAAAAGACATGAGATATATAATCAAGAAGATCTAAAGAAGCCCTAATAATTAGAAAAAATTCATCTGAATCATCATATCATCAGAAGAGTTGCCAAAAGCCAAAAATGCTCCAGCTTAACCAATCAATCATGGTCAATAAACATGTGTTTTCAAGTCCAACACATTCTGCACATCTTAAGATAGACATTTCAATACACCAGCACTTGTGTGCATGTGTGCTTCTAAGGTCAAACAAACTATTCCAACAGCACAATTCCAAGATTCCAGACGCCTAACAATTAGGTGATGTCAAATGAACATCCAATCATAAAAAAAAATTCTAAACTAAAACTTAAAAACCAACCCAAATGGTTGGGGGAAATGCAGTGGTGGCAGTGGTGGTCATGGTCCTAAGAAATTAAAACATAACAATTTCTAATGGAATAGAATGCATTGGAGGCTAGGTCAGACTACTTTTGGGACGCATTTGATAAAATAGACCTGCCTCATTAACAATCCAGATCTCATGCAAAATTAGCACAGGAAGTGCAGCATTTGGAATTTTAGTGTGGTAGGTGTCTTTCCATTCTCCTTAAACATGCATCAATTTGTTAGGTGAGGTGCATTAACAAATAAACCGAGGTTTGTTTTAACAAAAATGAAAAATGGTGCTTTGAATATGAGCTGTGGCATGGAAAACAAGGACAATATCATAACCTTCAGGACATTCACAAGCTTATTGAGTTGCTCCACCGCTTGCTGCAACACCCTTTCAGTCCCAGAGACAACAATGGTAAAGAGAGCTTTGTCCTTGTTCAAACCAACAGCGAGAGATTCAATGTTATAACCTCTTCTAGCAAAGACGCCAGCAATCCTGTTTATCATCCCGCTTTCATCTCCGACAAAAACTGAAATTGTGTGGCGCTTCACTCTGTACAGAAAAATAAAAATATATATATTCCCTTCCCATATTGATGACGGAGAACTCAAAAACCTTGACTGAAGCCAGAATTTAAACAGGAAGCATAAAAATGAAAGAGGATTCTGAAATAAAATTAGGATATTTTTGACAATTTTATCTGGTCAGCGAAGATACCAAATTGATTCTTGAGGGTCTTGACCCATAACTGCCCAGCTGAGTCCAAGTTTCGCTTTTTACAAAGAATGGTTAGCACGAATTACTAAAATCCCAACTCAAAAAAGTCTTCATGCAGACATTGATCTTAGACCAAAATCCAGGAATGAGGATATGTTCATCTCACAGAATACACGGGAAGGTAATGAATGCCGAATTCATGCTGATTTCTCTATGTTAAGAAACACATTGTCGTTGAGCAGCCAAGGCCGTGTCAAAGAGCTCAACAACACATCCCCCACCCAAATTGATGCACAAGATCAAAATTACCAAAATTTCAACTCAAAAACCATAAACACATCCCTTCACCTGACTCCAAGACCCAAGAGAAATTATTCTACACTCACGCATGTGCAGAGAAAGAAAGAGTTGGCCCTTAATGCATACTGGTTTCTCGTTCTAGAGGAAGCAGCCTCGCTGATAGAGACCGCACTGTTGATGCTCTGTGCACAAACCACTTCTCTCGTCTTCTCAGAAATCCGAGATATCGTCGTCGAGCCTAATCTCGTTCTCGAGCAATCTGGAACCGTCAAGATCCCAACCTTGAAACCGACTTCGGAGGACGTCTGAGAAATCGATTTCCGGATCTTGAGTGGCAGAGAACAAGCTGACATAGCAGCAGCAGCCGCCATGGCCGAAGAGAGAGGAGAGCTGGGAAATGAATCTGACACTCGGAAAGAGGGAGGTTTTGCGGGGGGTTTGAAGGCTTTTTCTACTCTGGCTTAGCATGCATGATGATATACAGACACTTACAAGTAACTCGCAACATCCACACCCCGTCTGCAAGTGATTTTGGCTAAGCTTTTAAGCCTCATAACTTGCTGGTCAAAAGTAATAACAAAAATTATATATGTTTGATCAACTAACGATCGGATTGGTGGGCATTCATTGGCCGGTGAAGGTTAGAAAAAGCTAGTGTTGGCTCCGTTAAATGGATAGATAGTTGGATCTTAGGATGGCGACCATCTAGAGAAAATTGATTGTACATGTTAGTAAACTTAGTTTCAGCTTGTGTTGTACATGCCATGTGCAGAAGTGGAGGCCTATGTATCAAAGTCCATACTCTGCCAGAGCAACAAGTCGCCGATAATTAATACAACAGTAAAACTCGCATATAAATCACTTATTCAATTCAAGCCAACCCAACCCAATTTCAAATATCCCTAATCCAACCTTTGTCCACATTCCATTTTTCTTTACATTTCGTTATTTAAATTTTTTTTTAATATTTTCTTATCACAGTTACCAAAAATATTTATTTAAAATGAAATTTTATCATAATCAAAATTGCTAACTCAATTCAAATCCGATCATCAACAAGAACCCAACCAAATTTTATTAGGATTGAGTTAGGATTAAGTTCAGTCTTTTTTTCAAAAAAAAAATTTAAGTTAAGAAATAATAGTGGTTGGGTTTGGCCCAACTTGAGTCAACCCGATCAAGTATACAGCCCTGTCTATCCTAAAAAAACATGGGCCCATCCCATTTGGGCTTGTGATGGACCAAAACAGTGTCCTTGACCAACACCCAAAAGGCTGATGTGGGCTAGAATAGGACTAATGTTGGCTGGTCTTGGTTTGTTTGTCAGCTACAAGAAAAAATTAATGCTAAGTTGATTAATTACCATTTGATCCATCTGAAATTGAAGTATGGATAAAGCATTGGTTAATTTGCACCCATTAACATTAACCATCACTGTCTTATATTTACTAATCAAGTAACAATCATTAGCCTGAGTTGGACCTTAAAACTGCTTGATTTGTGTAATCCAATGCCACAAGTACCATCGATGGTGGGACCAAGTAACTGGATTGTATGCCATGGTTACACACCAATGCAACATACAGGGATTATGGCTCACTTGTTCACAAATGTTGCTAAAATTAACCTGCAGCAGCCATGTGTGTCATTACATTTAATTAGACTGTCAATCTTATCATCACTAGTTTAAATAGAAATCCAGAGATCATCAAAATCAAGTATTTATATGGGCTAAAAATTATGATCATTTAAGGGTGAATATCAATTTATTAAAATTGTTTAATTGCTATATAAATTTCAAAGTTTTTAATTAAACATTTATACCCTTTGTAATCGTTTCTCTTATTTAGATAAACGGTTAAATAAATTTTTATAGTATTTTAATGCTTCAATAAATTGATCTAAGTAACTTCCATATTTTACAAATGATTTTATATTTTTTTACAATGGTATAATCCATGGAAGATTCCAACCAAAATGAGTCTTGATATCATGGTAAAACAAACGATGCCGAATATGATTATTGAATTGAACTTCATGTGATCATCAGGTGGGCTCAAACGGAAAGATTGGATGAAAAGACATTGATTTCCAGGGCATCATAAGATGATTCAATCCTATAGGCTACCAAATGAATCTTGTAACATCACGAAATGTGGCCAGTTTGTTGGTTAGTTGCCGCCTCTGTCTGCCAAGAATATGCAATTTCCATGTACTTCCCGGGCATGTATCATTCACATCAAAAGATTGCCACTGTACCAGGCACTGCCTTTGAGTTGGTGGTCCATTTTCCACTGTCTACCATCAATAACTTTCTCATAATGGCATGAGTTATGGAAAGCATGGACAGCATGCTTGCATCACTACCATCTCAATAAATGAAAACCTTGAATCTTTAATTCACATTGATGGTAGCTGGCTACCATAGGGGGAAGAAAATGCCTTCAAAATTACCATTTTTGGAGAGCCAGAACATTTGCTTTTTTAACGAATTTAGAACCATTTTTACTGGGTCTGACTTCATCTACCTTTCTCAATACATGGGAAAAAAAATACCCATCTTAAATAGCATAAAACAGAACCGGGGCTTGAATCATTTAAAAATTAAAGAACTTTAAATTAAAAGTGAGATGACCATCAGCTCTGAAGCCATGTTAAGAGTACGCTCAAAGCAACAAATAAAAAAATCGCATCAAATAAATGTCTTAGAAGTTAGGCGAATTTTTCTCTTGATGAAGAATAATACTATAATAATTTAAAGGTTGTTGGACACATTTCAAAATCTAGAAGAATTTAACTTAATCATTGTTAAAGATATCAAATTTAATATTTTAAGTATTAGATCATCATGAAAATTAGAAACCAAATTCATTATGGGTGTGTTTGGCTTGGTGTGAGAGGTGGTGCAATTCCACTGCACATGCTATTACCATCTCCATGACACACTCTACTCTTTGCTTTACTCCAAACTGACTCTACTCTACACCCAATATTTCTTTTCAATCATTATTTTCACGTTCTCAATAGAACATCCGGCTTAGATAATTGTCACTGGCTTAGCAAGCAGCGGCACCATTTTCATGGCTGGATGTTTCACAGAATCGCATGCAACCTTAGAAGAGTGCAAGTTAAAAGTATGTTTTGTTTGGAAGATACTCTTGACCCCGTGCAATGGATACAGACCATGATTTTTCGGTCCAACTGATAATGTTGAATATTAAAACTATCAGCACTGTCACACACGACGAAAAGGCGGAAAATAATCTTTTCCCTGCGACTAAATCCACTTGAACTTGTATTAATTGCACACTGTCCAATGCAATCTATTAATGAATCAGTGTTTGACTCTCCCTTTGCTTAATCTAACAATTTAAGCTGATGACTGTCCAATGCGCTCATCTTGCTTTGATTTTTAGCCCTCAATCGTAACCTATTTGAATGCCCAAAAAGAAGGATAAACTAATTATCCCGAACAAGTGATATTAAATAGGACTAAGGAATTGAATTTACAATATACTTTATCTTAGCCCCAACGATAATAATTTCTACGGTGGAAGCATTTTCAATAGGTTGAGGGGAGCTTATCTTTCCCATTTTATCTTCATCCAATTAATAATTGGGTAAATCAGTGTTTGATTGACCTATTATCTCCCTGAGGCAGTCACATGGGGATCTAGGAGGTCGTGACTTTCGGTCATGGGCTGCCTAATGGGCAATTCACTGCTGCAATAAAGTATCAATTGTCCCGCATTTTTTGGGCCCTTTACTATAAATAACTTCCTGCTAGCATATTTTGACTGATAATTATCAATGTTCATTGTCCCAAAAGTCTACTATGACAGCTAATGCAGCGGGAGATGATTTTGGGAAGTAGGTTGTCCACTAAAACAGATACCCCGCGTCCCTATGTGATTGTGTCTGCTACACGGTTGAAATCTTGCTAGCTGGGCAAAGCACGGCATAGCGTACCGGATGTAGGCTCGGCATGGGGAAGATGTATAGCGATAGCTTTGCATAGTTAAGCAAGTTAAAGTTCTATTTATTGCCAGAAAACTTGTCAATAGAAATAATTTCGATAGATCTAATCATAATGTTTTGATTGTATACACACTCTGATTCATTAAAAATATCTCCGTTGCTTCGAGGTCAGGGTCTTAAGGCAGAAGATCAGCTAGCCGCACGTTACTGAGCAAGCAGTAACTCTCGAATTTGGTATATAAATAAATAAATATATATATATAATGGGGGAAATGACGTCATCAGAATATTTTATTTTTATTTTTTAATAAATGGGCACTATTGTCCACTTTAACCGAACCTCAAATTTCTATCTTTAATTAAAAGGCACGTTCCAAGGTGAAGAGGCAGCCGAACTTATAATGAAGTTTTCTTCAATTTCAAGTCGATTTTAAAAGCCGCATTGTATTAATACACAACGTAGAAAATACGAAGTATAAAGGCTTTATTTTTTATTGAATATAAAATTTATCATTTATAATAATTATATTTTTTTCTTATCATTACCATCAATTATTAGCCCTTATTTTTTATTTAAATTTTTTTATCTTTATTCACTTTATAATTTTACAGCAATTGCATTTCCACACACGAATAGGTCTTTCATCATTTGAATTGATATAATATTTATCTATCTAAAAAAGTTCTATTTTTTTAATAACTTTCATTTACTACCCCCTATCTTTTTATTCAAAATTTTATCTACTAATTTTTTCTGTATTTTTATTCATTACTCATATTCTTCTAAGTTATTTTCTTCCTTTATTTTTTTACTTTTTTTCCTCTGTTTTATTGTTACCAAAAAGATCCAACATGTAGGTGTCATTGGATATACACGATGAGTGTTGATAACCTTGGACGGAAAGCAATAATGTTGCTAAAGATGAAAATATTGTTGCCTAAGTAATACATAAAATTTTTTAATATAGAATATAGTTATTGATAATAAAATATAAATTATACATATTTGTCAAGAATAAATAAATATCATATTAAGTAAAATAAAAGAATGATGATTCTAAAAAGGAGGAGTTTTGAAAACTCCTTAGCGAAGAAAGCCTTTTTTGTAAAAATAAAAAATAAAGAAATAGCCCAAGCTCTATAGTTGCTATAATGAATAATGAACCGGAAGAGCTGCAGGAAATGGCTTCCAGCGGACAGCTGTGATTGGCCACATAGAATGGAATAGAATAAAAAAAAGAATTCAAATTTTCAGCAGCTGATTTTTATATATAATTTAAGTAATAATTTTATTTTTTTTAATTGTCTATATTTTCAATTATTATCTTTATTTATTTCAATTTTATTAATTTTATGCCTGATATCATTTCTTATAAAAGCTAAAAGAAAAAAAGAAAAAAGAAAATCAAATGCAAAGCTTTTTAATAAACTTTAGGATTACCTTTTGGACAATATTCCTATTTCTAATGCAACAATATTATTTGGGTAGTTTCTATTCATGCATCTGGTAGAGCAAAAGGACGCCCGGCCATAATCATGCCGATGTGTGAATGGATTACAAAGAGAGTCGGATAAAACAGCCCTTCATGCTTAAGCATTGTACCAGAATGATTATACAATACACAAAGCACAGCAAAGATAATATTATTAAATGTCGCCTTGGCATTGAAGTGTGGATGGTTTCAATATCCTTTTCAATCTTCTTCATTTCTTTTCATTTCCGTGTTTTGGGGTCTAACCCATTTGGGGAATTCATCATTGAAAGAATGATATGATCGTGAGGCAATTAACAAAGCCATTTTCGAGATCCAATGGCATGGCAAGAAGGCTAGAAGCTTGTCTCTTTGCTTGACCAATTCAAGCTCAAAAATCATGTGGTCGACAACTGGAATTAGGTGGGCCATTGGTCTTTATTGCACTGTCGGCATCCACTTCAGTCCCTTGCAGAATTTTTCCACCCCTTTTTTGTCGTCTTCCTTGAAATAAAAAGATCCATTGATAGGACAATCTGAACCAATCAACCAGTGGACTGATTTTACCACATAAACGGCTCTCACTTCTTATTTTGGCCCCATTTCTTCAATCTGTTGGGGGACGATCACATGTAGCCAATTGAGGGTGGGGATTATATTATCTAGAGAGTTTCAGGTTAGTACACCAGGCATCAGTGAAATCTATAGTATTTATTTTCATATATTTTAAATTTAATATTGCAAAGAAGCTCAGCAACATTTGCCACTCATACGCGCTTGAAAGTGGAAAATTGCTAAAATATTTATTTTCGAACAACATAACCCATGTGAGTATTATACTACCATATTTTGTTTTGGGATCAATATATATGCATTTTACTTCTAATGTATGAATTTCATTAAAAGTATAAATGATAATGTTTCTGAAATAAAGGCATGCATGTTGATGATTTTATAATATGTTCATACAGATTAATCAATTTAATTGGATTACCTAAAAAAATCAATGATTCTAATTTCTTTTGCGAAGATAGTTTGGATTCTATGGAACACGATTTCATGCAGGGCTATTCCTCTAAGAATATCCCTTCATGCAAGTAATTTTCTAGGCCACATGTTTAATTGTTTATTTGTGGGGTGCACTTCAAGGACCGTGACGTGACAACGTCTATCCCTATTGAGGAAGTGGCCGATGTGGTCCTCCTTTGAGATGCTTGAGCAAGGGTGCAATAGGGTTTGCAAGTGCATCATAATCCAAGATTATTTAAGATGTTAGGTAAAATGCATCCAAATAATTTTATGTTTCTAACTGTCCATGCTTTGGTGAATACCAATCAAGGGTTATTTGCATAGGTTCTATTGAGTTTTAACTAAATTGCACATGCTACTTATAACTTTGCTCTTTACATAAGTATTTTGAGGTTTGCTGAATTTTCTACAAATAATTTTGGTGTTATGGTCTATTAAAAAATAATTTTTAAGTCAACAAAATAATATTAAATTTGATGTGAATTGATAAAAATATCCTTATAAATTTATGGGCACCTATAGTCATGATGATCAAGTTCTAATAATAATATCCATGAAAGTTCAAGCAATACAATCATTCATGTTTTAATTAAATAAACAGTGCTAAATATTTTAAAAAAGTTTAAATCTACCATACTCGTAGGCCAAAAAATAAAAGATGCTTGTAACCCAAAATGCTAAGAAACTAAAAAGTAAAGTTTATTTATGCAATTTGAAAAACTTAGGTTGTTTTGTTGAGATATTAGTAATATAAGGAATAATGTCAATTGTAAAATAAATAATAAATAAATAAAAATAATAAAATTGTCGGCGTAGCCAAATAAGTTAAAAATTCAGAGGAATTTTTTTTTCCCGTGTTTGAACCGGTGTCACAGTCTCATCCGGAATCTTTTAGCAAGGAAATGCTGAAACTTTATTGTGGTGTACACATGGTGGCCCCGCCCATTAAATGCACGGAGAAACCATGCATTGCCAAGCAATGAAAATAAAAATAATAAAAAAAAAAGGTTCACATCTTCTTGCGCCGCGAGGAATTGGCAGCCATGCATCTGGCTCGCTGCCGTTGAGATGCGTGCGACGGTCGGCGAACGCACATAAAACCCGGAAAGGGTAGCATGCTGCAGATCTCTACTTTCTGCCATGCACATTCATCTCATAAACCCAGCTAAATGCGATCTAAATATAAATTAATAAATGGGATTTTTAATATATATATATATATATACAAAAGTATTTTACTGATAATTTCAGATATGCCTATATTTTATAAATAATAGTAAATATACTTGTAATTTCAAAATTTTATTTTAGATTTGTGAAAATACAAATGCTATTCTTTTATATGTTCTTTTTTGCTTTCCACCCTTTCTTTAAAAGACATGTCAAGGTGTTCTAGAGACATTTTAAATAAAATAATATATTTGCTATTTTTGGCAAATTCGAAACATTTTTTTTTACAATGTGTAAGCATATTTGATAATTTTGATATAGTGTTTGTATATTCAAAATTAATAATAAGCTAGATTGGCATATCTAAAACATCCATGATAAATTCATATAATATTTTTACTGGATTTTAATAATTTATTTTTTAATACAATTTATATTTTTAATATTATTCCCCTGATTTATTTTATTTTTATTCATTTTATGATAACATTATTTATATTTTATTTCAATTTCCCATTACATTTAACGCCGTTCAAATCCATTTTTTATCTCTCTTGGATGGATGACAAATAAATAACAAAACGACTTTATTTCCCATTACAATATAAAAAAATTTCATTAGCAATATTTAAAATTAGCATTTTATAGGCTAAAACAAGTAGATGATCCATAAAGCTTTAACTAATCAACCTAAAGCAACCTGATTTTAAAACTGGGTTACTCAACTTTGCTAAATAAAAATTTAAAAATAAACAATCTAATCTAAAAAAAATTGATATGAATTTTAAGTTTTTTCAAGTTATTTTTATTAAAAAAATTATATATTTTATCTATATTTAGCTTTCCTTTTTTAGTGGAGTTATTTTTCACCCATTTTCAAAATAAATCTGTATTTCTTTCTGTGGAAATAGGCCCCACTAACTGATTCATATATTCATCAAAGGACTAAATTTTTTTCACTCATAGCATATTTTGTTTGCTCAAAAAAATATATAGAGAAACTGGCTCCACTCCATACATACAGCTTCCATGGAATTGGATTGGGTAACAAGAAGTTCATTGCAATATTAACTACATTAGATAGATGAAATTTATTAATCT
>JAYJMB010051135.1:0-29126 GCA_036873735.1 Pouteria campechiana
TTACACTTAACAAATAATATTTAATCCCTCTACTAATAGAACATTAAAAGAGAATTGTAGAATGTGGTTGGCTAAATTTTTATGATGGAGTTAGTTTCTTTTGTATCATCTGAAGTTGGTATTCAGATGTTCACGAACCTTTTTGAATGCTTTTATTCAAAACAGTTATACTTTTGCTCATGTCTATCTAAAACACCTTTGAATGAGTTTGAAAGATCCTTTGAAGTTTAAAATGTGACCTTCAAAACTTCTGAAATCCCTCCTAAGTTAGAAAAATAGAATTTTTGAACTTTTTTTGAAGTTTGAAACACATCTCCTTGGAACCTCACAAGTAGTACTGCGGGTAGCTACCATGTTTGCCTATGCGGATTGCTTTCCCATGGAGATGCTCCCTACGATGGTTACTTTCATGTGGATCTTACCTATGCGAATTTGGTCATTTTACCTTCACAAGCTTGCTCAGTCTACTTGTGTTGATTTAGTCATTCCACCTACGTGAGGTTGCTCATCTCGCCTGCATGGGTTGACATCTGATGTAGAGTAACCTGCATGGGTTCAACTATGCTTTTTGAGGGGAGAGTATGTGTTTGACTCCTATTTCCAATTTTGATGCTGAACAAACATGGATAAAATAAGTTTTACAATATGGTTTGATGATGATACACATTTGATGTAGAGTGGATTGATGAAATGTAATTGATTTGTGTGAATGAAATAAAATACATGTAAACAGGTTGTTTGAATATGATGGAATGAATGTAAACAAGTTTTGGAAACATGTTAAGGAAGGAAGACCTCAGATGGAGAAATCCATCCATGTTTTTGTGAGACCCTGAAAATTCTGAAATGGGAAGAACTGGTTTATAGTGCGTAAATGAAATCCATATGTATGATTTACAATATAAATGGAAAATTTTCAATGAGTGTGATGAAACAAATTGAGTATTATGAGATACAGGCAAAAATTTCAGTGTTAGAAACAGTTAGGATACAATATATATGGGCTGCATGTGCTTTAGTCAGTATGCACTGTCGGAGCACTATGAGAGGTGGAGCTTAAAATGCTCCATCAGCTCCATCATTTCAGCCCATTCATTTCCAGCTTCTCCCCTTCATTCCCAAAGTCAGAAAAACCTTGTTTCACATAGAAATTGATAGATTGAGTTGGGGAAATCGATGATAAACAACTTAGCAACACTCCAATATCAAGCAAACATCTAATTCAGCAGATTGAGATTATAAGAGTTGAAGAACAGATTGGGATTTCATCTTGAAACTGGATTCGGTGGATTTCAATTGGAGTAAACTAAGTGGTAAGCGATTTCCATCATTCAGTAAGAGTTCTAGTGGCTTGAAATTCAGAATTCTAGATTTTAAAGTAAGTTTCCAGAAATTAGAAGTTAGGTTTTAGGGGAAAACAAGAATCCAATATTGAAGTGGATGTTTTGAATGAGGATTTTGATGGGAATTCAATTCAAATGCATTAATAAGTTATTTGAAATAGAAATCCCAACTTGTAAATAATGAACATATGGAATTTCAGAAACTGTACTATAGATGTTTAATGAAATGGTGCTAAGAGTAGTATAGCATGATTAACTTTGGTTAATGATTCCATGATTACATCTTAATTGAGTTATAGTAAAGTAATTAGAAAAATTCTAACCAGGGTTATGTTAGAAACTTAGAATGGAATCTGTAGTGGTTACCTTTATAAATAGAAAATGCAAATAAATAATCATGAGAGCTATGTTTTATTGTAGGATGTCTGACTTGTGAATCAAGTATTAGAAATACAAAATTTACATCTAAAGAAAAGGGTGGCGATTACATATAAGGTGAGCCGATTTATTTGTTTAAATACTTTTACTGAAATTGAAATCCTTCATTAAGGATATTATTCAATTGTATTATGAATTCATTCTTGGGATAACATTAATATAGCATACTTTGGATATGTGCTAACTAAGCAAAATGGGTAGTGAGAAGTCTAGAAGAAGAGGACTAAGTAAGGTTGAAAGGAATAAATGCAATTGCGAAGTAAGATAGTATATGTGAAGAATTATAAACTTCATAGAAAGTTATGAATCCATTACAGGATGATTAAAGAGGTCGTATTGGTTATCGAAGTATTTTAAAGGATAGGTGGAAATTAGTATATGAGAATCAAGGTTAAATAAAGTGAATTAAGAGGAAAACAAAGTGATTATTACCATCTAAAACTCAGCCCTATACATAATAAACATTGCAGTAAATTATGACCCAAGCTCATCAACCCAATTTAATGTCCTGCATTCAATACATTGCTGTCTATTTTAATTTCCTTCAATATGAAATCTATTTGGGCCCACCAACTACCATATTAGAACCTTAATTAAGATATGATTTATCCCAAGCAATTTGGCTTAATTACTTGCTAAATTCCACTAAAATCAGCCCACATAATTTCTGGATAGCAAGGTTTTCTTCCATCTAAACAATTTTCCAGCAGTTAAATTCCATTCCCATTGTATTTAATCCATGTCCTAACTTGATTAATTAGTATTTGCACATGATGATTACTAATTATAGTTGTAATTAATCATTAAAAATTTTAACAAACCCTAATTAATCCAGGGTTATTCCATAGCAAAAATTTCAGCAATATGTTTATAAATCAAGCCCATAAACGCCATCAACAATCTCTTTTGATTAAGTTCTTACCTTTAAATTGAGTTTCCCTTGGCGGGTCCCACCAATCAGCAGCCAATCTTTAATTTTGGATAGTTGCTAGTCTTCGAATCCAAGAGAAAATCAATGCCTTTAGCTGCAAATCACCCTAACTTTGATTCCCATAAATTTCTCCTAAGCAAAATAGGTTAATTTGATGAATTGTGATAGGTGAAAACGGCTGAAGTTTTGGACAACAATGGTTCATACATGAAAATGAGATGTGAGAAGGGTTGTTGCTATCTCTTATTTGCATAAACAGATGGGTAGTCTACTGCCCCATATCATGTCATACACGTTCACCTCTCTTGAGATTTTTTAAACCTCTTTTAATCTCTTCTTTTGACATATTAGGGCTGCCCACTTTTTAAGTCATATGGCCACTTATTAAACATGCCATTTCACATAATTTAAATTTTTTTACTAATTAAAATTGAATTAAATTGAAATTTACTAAAATTTACCATCATGCTCAGTATTTCAACTTTCTACCTACTTTCTTTTTCTCCACTTGTTAACCATTGATTAATGGGTGTCATCCTCATCCTCAGATTATTATGGATATTTCATCCATTTTTATAATTTTTTTCATAATAAAATTTAATGTTTATCAATATATACACATACGACGTTCCACCCATTTGACTTCATTTTCTTCTCACTTAAATCACTTATTTGACACACTTTGATACAGTCCCATCCTCATCTTCATGTTTATATTACTAATCTACTCAATTCTATAAATTTTCCATGATAAATTTCATAAAAATTAATTTATACTCCAATATACTCTATGCTGAACCGGCAAAAATTAACAAAAATGAAAAATTCATGTATCTTAAATTTTTAAGGTCTCACATCAGGAGAGGGATAAACCATTATAATTAGAGACTTTTCATGTTTTTGGAATATTTTGGAATGTGTATAAAGTGTGATTTAATTACTACATTAACGATGTAAATCATGTAAATTTAAATGTGAGTGTTTTAATTTGCATGTCACTAGGTTATTCGATGCGAGGATGATTTCCATAAACATTACTTTTACAGTGTGACTATAATCCTGGGTATATGTGGGTATTTGTGAATGCTATACAGGTATAAGAGGGTAAGTTTAGGGGAGACTCTAGTCGAGAGTCCTCCTGTTCCTATCCGAGTAATGCCTTGGGAAGCAGGGTGTTATAGTTTTATAGTCAGAAACCTCAATGGATTTGAAGTCAACCACACATTCAGTGAAGTTGAACCTCAACGAATGCAAATCAGGCGAAGTTTAAACTTAGTCAGAACCTCGATGGATTTGTAGTCAAGAAGGAATCTGGCAAAGTACTTCAACGGATTTCTTTATAAAGGAAAACATCAACAGTTTTTGGGTAAAATGTCGATGTTTTGGAACCGTTGCTGGCTGTTACAAAGATCTAATTTTGAAGCCTGTTTGACATTTTCTTCAACATCCTTTGAGAGATTATCTCCAAGCAGTTAAATGTCTATATTAATGGGAGATTTGTTGAAGAAAATATGTGTGTTAAACAGGGTGAGATCTTGGTGTGTGATTAAGAAAAAATCAAGAAGTCAAGATTGTGAGAAAATTCTAACCTCTGTTTTGCAGGTGTATGAAGTTGCATATAATCTGTAGTAAATGAAGTTAGATAATCTGAAGTGAATGAAGTATTGAAGTCACCTGAGATTTGAATTGGTTGTAAGCTTCTTTTTAATATCTTCTTTATTGTGCTGATTATACCTTGGTTTAGGTTGTAAACTAAGAGATAGTTGAATTATTACTGGGTGTATAAGTGATTCATCTATATTGTCGCCTAGAGGTATAAGTTCAGAGAACAGAGTATTTTTACCACTATAACTTTGGGACTAAGTTGACTAGTGGAGCCCAAGTCTTTGATTATGACTTGGAGAGTAGAGTAGGTTGAGAGTGTTGAACTATTATAAACTCTATATTCTGATTTTGTGAGTCATTGCTTGTGTAGTGCATTTGAATCGCTTTCATATATTGTGTAAGTCTAACCATTGTATGGGATCAACAAGTGGTATTAGAGCTATCTTTGTGTAACACCACGCACACCCACCCTATGCATTTTCATCTCGCATTACCGAGGCCAATGCAGAATGCTAATATTTTCCTGTCGACTCCCCATTTGTATTCAAATTCTGCCAAAAATCTGGTAGAGTCTACCTTAAATTATCAGAATTTATACATGGAATACATGCTTTTAATATATAAAAACTAAATTTAACAATCATAAAATAATTAAGATTAACAACAACTCACGCCTACACCCTCAGTTCTATCCCAAGACTGGAACCAATCATGATGATAATCACACATCTATAATTACAATTATATCATTATGACATGCCCATGCTATACAATATACATCATGCTAATCTTATTATAGAAATTTAATTAAACTTTTAATTTATAAAATATAACATGAAGGGACTCCAATCCTAATTTACCATTTTATAATCAAAATGTCTTCAATCTAGATTATCAATCCCAATTCATAGTTGGGATTCTTTACTTGTCCTGTCAGCTAAAAAAAATAGAATAAGAAGGCGTGAATCCTGGCAACTCAGTAAGTAGGCAGAAACAATGGAAAATAATTAATCATAACAATATGTTTTAATCTAGAATATGTATTAACTACATTATATTCTAATTTCAATTCATTACCATAAACACAATACATTTCCATCTCATCTTGAGATAAACAATACAAAATAACTATATTATAAGGCTCAAATCCTCATTCTATTCATGCAAACTCTACAACATTCATACATATATTAACATGAGTCAAGCATTCATTTAATATCTTGTCCAAGCCACTCTAGGCTCATTATGTTGTGCCATACAGACACCAAACATCAACACTATGCTCAATAGGCATAAAATAAATAATTGTGCCATCCAGGCATGGCATAACATAATTATACTTTATCTAGGAAGGCTTCCCATTTCCTTTATATATATATATTTGCTAATTATGGGTTAATTAAAATCCCCTCATTCATAGCATCCACAAGACGTCAAGTAGGAAAACAACTCATGGAAATATTTCCATTTCCATTCAAAAATGCATAACAAAATATAGAATTAATGGAAGATACATTATTCCCATCATTCATATAATACCTTTATTCAACATATATATGGGGTATTCCTTGCCCCATCACATAAGCATCCATACACAAGAATAACAAACATTAGATACATGCACATGGGATACTTTTTATACTCAACACACATATATGCATAACATGAAAACATAATCATGTCATTCACATTTCCTAGATACTCAAGGAATACCCATTATTCCCCAACACCCAAGTATTCACAAAATAAATCAACATCGACCTTAACAAGCATGGGATATCCACTATCCCTCATCCAAAATAAACAGGCCTGGATACAATCAATGGGATAACTATTATCCCCATCCATATATGTATTCATACACAGAAGGGAGCCTACTTACCTTCATGAAGAGCCTCTTCATAAATCCTCATTAGTTTCCTTAACTTCCCATCCATGCTCTAATAATCCTACACATTTCACATGCACAACAATTCAACTTCCATATATTTCAAATGGAAAATTCTACTCAAGTCATAAAATAGGTGAAACCCACTCCATCACTTCATTTTTATCTCCATTATATATTTCAAATAATTATTTAGTGAAAAACATCACTCATTTTAAGTTGGGACTTGACATGGCTCAATTAGTGAATTTTTATCATTATTAATTTTTACTCGAAACACTATTTTAGTGATTTCTTCACTTAAAACACTTTACTTATGGTAAGGAATCATCACATCATTTAAGTAGTTCCCACATTTGGTAAATATAATGGACACCAAAACAGCCCCTTCGGAGTAAACATTCAAGTTATTTTAACATGATTCACAAGAGTTAGAAAATTTCAACCATTTAGCCCATTTCAAACTACAAATAAAGGATCCTCAATGCATCATTTTCATATGAAAATTAATGTGACTTCAAGGACATAAACCTAGATAATATCTCCTCCAGTTTATAAAGTAATTCAAGCTAAATAAACATTATATCCTAAGTGCACAATTTGTTCATATAGCTGCCCATTTATGAGAAGTTTTTTTAGTGCAATTCAAATATAGAAGTTGCATCTTTATACATTCATATTTCTGCCCAAAATTTCATTCTTCTTTAATCACTCTTTTAAGGCACCTAAAACTCATTATAATGCTCAATTAGTAATCACTTAGGATCTTCCATGAAGCTCTTTAATTATACTTTACTTTTCATCAAAATATTTCATCAAACATATAATCTACACAATATAGATTGAAATTTTCAGCAGCATAAACTTGGGTTTATGAATTTTTAGTAATATATATTTTATGTTTAACATCATTAACATCTTAATATTATCATAATTGAATTAATTAAACTTCTAATTAGTCAATTTCATTTGGCATCATCCCATCCACGAATTTCTCATTGCCACGTTCTAGTCTCATGGACAGCAACATATGCAGGATTATCTAGCCCAAATTACTCCACTATTGCATTAATCACTATAATCCTTTTTCTCCCATGAAATTCCTATGAAAACCCAATGAAATTTATCCAAAACCCCCACAAATAGTCCATGTTTCTGCCTAGAAAAAACACTAGCAAAACAAAATTTCCAAAATTGACTAAGGGAGAGCATTTACCTTGATCTCAGGGTTGATTCCTCCTTAGAAACAAATATCCATCTCATTTCTTCCATCCCTCACATGTGCATTAGCAGGGTAGAAACAAATATCCATCTCATTTCTTCCATCCCTCTCATGTGCAACAGCAAGGGAGGACGAAAACATGTCTACCCATCTCTTCTCCATGTCAAAAATGGGTGGTTTTGCTCCTCTTGCCATGGGCAATCATTTACACGTCCAAACCATGATTTTTTTCTCATGAAAATGGTATGAAAATAGGACATAAATGGCTGGGAGAAAAAGGTTGCAGCAAAAACGTAGGAAGGGAATGGGCTTTTAGTTGTGGGATGAAACAGATGAAGCATTTTAACTTGCTCCATTGTGGCGCTCTGTAGGTGTTTTGCACCCCATGTACATGAAACCATTTTCCACTTTAATCTTATCCATTCAAATACAATTATGCATCAATTAATTATTCCTTTATTAATATAGTAATTTCCTAAATTTTTTTCTCAAATAGATAGAATTAATGACATTTAATCATGCTTATCTTGCCTTAATTAAATTATGAGGCATTACTCACCACTTCATAATTAAACCTCAAATGTTATATAAAAATCAATAAACCATTGAGAATTCCACATCATACACATATATATATCTCAATGGATCTTCCATACAAATTTTAAAAATTATTTTGCACAATCAATACACAAAATGTTAATTTTATACACTTTAATCTCGTCCTTAATTATCCATCAGACACAACCTTAGTAATTTCAACATATCTTTTTCATATGATGTCCAAATGACATTATTTTTGAGACATTGGAAAGATTACTTCAAGGGATACAATTTTATGTTTAAAAGTTTTCTAAATCATCCCAAAAATATATTAAAAAATCTAATTAAAGTGGCCCATCATGTTATTTTCAGAATTTTTCAACATCTGGAGCAGTTCTAGTGTATTAACCATAACTTTTTCATTTTATATCCAAATAATGTGATTCTTGATTTGTTATAAAGATAATTTTAAGATATACAACTTTTAAGTAAAAAAAATGTTCTAATTCATCCATTATATCAAAAAGTAAATATAAATGATCTATTTTCCTAATTTAGCATTTTCTTAAAATACACTTACAAAATTTAAGAGCCGACTCTTAATCATCCTAATGGGGGTGTGTCTAGCGAGGACGCTGGAGCTTCTAAGGGGGTGGGGGTGTATGTGAGATCCCACATTGCTTGGGTGAGAGAGGAAGTCCTGGCTTAAGTGTGGGGGCTCATGGTAATCTATCGAGGCACCTTTTATGGGATAAAATTGTGCAGGTGGGCATTAGCTTGAGGGTTGGAACATGACCCAAAGTGGACAATACCTCGATAGGAGCCTGGATTGTTACACTTTGTATTGCTCAAAGTGATCTTCTATGGCTACAACAAGCAAAAATGAAAGTGACAATGACAATAATGGAAGAAATAGAAATGGAAATGAAAGCAGTGAATTTGCATTCCGATTAGCTAGCTTTCCAGAGGGATTATCTGCAAATAGACTTCCATATCTAACTGGAGATAATTATCTTGTATAAAAATTAAGAATGCAAAGTTTCTTAATGGGTTATAAGATGTCTGCATGTTGCATAATTGAAGATGATTTTACAACCTTAGTAGGAAAAACAAGAACCTGGATTGCAAAACAAAAAGTGAAAAGCTTAGCAAATGAACAAGCTTAAAGCTTGTGGTATTGTGCTATTTCTCAAGCTGAATTTGAAAGGATGTCAACTTGTAAAACTATAAAATACATATGGGAGAAACTTTAAGTTACCCATGAAGGTACATCACAAGTGAAAGAGATAAAAATGAACCTTCTAATGCGTGATTATGATTTGTTTATAATGCTTCATAATGAATCCATTATTGAGAAGAATCATAGGTTTACTAAAATCATCAATGCATTGAAAGGTCTTAGAAAGGAGATTACTGAGAAGGACAAAGTCCAGAAAATACTCAAATCTTTACCTAAAGCTTGGACAACAAAATTGACGTATCAAAGAAGCAAAAGATATCTCAAAGTTGAAGGTTGATGACTTGATGGGATCACTGCTATCACATAAGTATGCCATCAAGAAGAATGAAACTGAATTAAAAGGTAAGAGATCTATTTGTTTAAAGCTAATTCTGATCAGTCTGATCTTGACATAGGTGAAGAAGATGAGGAAATTGCTATGTTCACTCATCAATTTAAAAAACTTCTTCAAACAAATAACAAGATGAAGAAAATATTTACAGCAGCTCGAAGAGTGCAAAATAAGAAGATGACAAAAAATTCAAAACTGAAATTTCATTCAAAAAGGAAGAAGAGGAACTCACATGTCATAACTGTAGTTAAAGTAGTCATCTAAAGAAATTATGTCCATCTATTTAAAGGATATAAATAAGAACCAGAAATCTCTGAGTTTTGGAACTTGGTGTGACAGTGACACATCTATCTCCATGGATTTTAAATCTAAAAATGAGGAATGTCATATTAGTCTAATGGTAGATGAAGATAAAGAAAAAGAGAGCAATGCTTCAAATGAGATAAATTATGATGAGCTCTTGTTTGAATTGCAAAAAGGAACATACTGAACTTCTTGATGAATAAAAGTTCATAACTGAAAAAAATGCTAAGCTAAAAAAGGAGTTTCAGATTCAAAAGGAAGTGATACTAAGAATACAATTAGAATTTAATAATTTTTTATGAGTATTCAAATTTGAAATCTGAAAATGACCTTCTGAAAAATGACTTGAAGAAGTTGTTGGACAAAAATCAAAAGTTGAAACTATGTTGTACTTCTTTGAGAAATATAATCAATCAGATGGAGAATAAGTGCTTAAATTGTCAGAATTATGTCACATATTTCAAAATGAAAACTTTTAGCTTTCACAAAGGACACTATTATTTTTGCAATAAATTTGGGCATGTTGCTTACAACTGTACAGTAAAAATATTGAAAAATTATAGGATAAAATTAATCTGGGTGCCTAAACAAATTATTTTCATATCTCGCAAACATAGAAGATGTGAGTACAAAAGACTTGAGTTTTCCTTTTTTAGGTTTGCTTGACTTCTAGAATAAAATCCAGCTAGTATCTTAATAATGGATGTTTACATCACATTATAGGAAGCAAGCATTTATTCAAAAGTTTGTCTTTTCAGGATAAAGGTAGAGTAACTTTTGGAGATAATAATCAAGGAATAATTGAGAAATAGTTATGGTAAGCATTTTAGGTATAGATATTAATGATATGTATTATGTAGAAGGTCTTAAATACAATCTTTTAAGCATAATTTAATTGCGTGACAAAGGTTTTGAAATTGTGTTTAAGTCTAATAAATGTATTGTTCACAATAAAGTAGGAAATAATATATGTTGTGGAAAGCATAATGGAAATATGTATACTTTGGACCTTAGTGCAGATCATGTGAAGTGTATATTTGTAGTAGAAAATGAGACTTTATTATAACACAAATGATTTGGACATGCCAACATGTACACAATCAAGAAGCTTATAAAACTTGTTCTAGTAAAATGTTTACCAAAAATGAAGATCAATGTGGATCATGCATGTGATTCATGCCAATTTGGCAAACAAACAAAAGCCTCTTTCAAATAAAAAAATGTTGTTTCTACAACAAAGCCTCTTGAGTTATAGTATATGGATTTTTTGGACCTACACGAATAAGAAGCTTAAATCACAAATAATATGGGTATGTAATTGTTGCTAACTTTTCAAAATATACTTGGCTACTATTTCTAAGTTGAATAGATTAATGTTTTGATCTTTTCAAGAAATTTCATTACAAAGTTCAGAATGAAAGTGAAACACGAATTCTCTCAATACGAAGTGATCATGGAAGAGAATTTGACAACATTCAGTTTACTAACTTTTGTGATGAACTTGGAATAATTCATAAATTTTCAGCACCTAGAACTCCACAATAAAATGGAGTGATTAAGAGGAAGGATAGAATTTTAGTTGAAATGGCAAGAACAACGTTAATTGATGCAAATCTTCCTCATAGATTTTGGGCTGATGCTGTAAACACTGCATATTATATAATCAATTGTGTTTACATTCGTCCAATTCTAAAGAACTTTTCTTATGAACTGTGGAAATGTAAAAGGCCAAACCTTGCATATTTTCATTCCATTGGCTATAAATTCTGTCTTGAATAATGAAAAAAATAACCTTGGGAAAATTTGACAAGAAAAGTGATGAAGGTATATTTCAAGAGTATTCTTCTTCTAGCAAAGTATACTAAATCTATAATAAGCAAAAATATATGGTAGAAGAGTCAATCCATGTAAAATTTGATGAGACTAACTCTTGGTCAAGAAAGGTTGATTATGCAGATGATGATAATGAGAGATTTTATTTCCTTGAAGAATTAAATGAA
The DNA here is from genome assembly GCA_036873735.1 of Pouteria campechiana. Lineage (NCBI taxonomy): Eukaryota > Viridiplantae > Streptophyta > Magnoliopsida > Ericales > Sapotaceae > Pouteria > Pouteria campechiana. The sequence goes on from JAYJMB010051135.1 coordinate 11,842, forward strand.
GCTCAATAAGAATCTAAGAATTTATTACAAGCTGAATCATCACATCTTCCTGATGAAAATATTGAAATTCATGAAGAACAAGTAAGTGAAGGTGAGTTTCCTGAACCATTCCAGTTACTTCATACTCACAGGTATCATCCATTAAAAGATGCCATAGAAAATGTATATGACAAAGTGAGAACTAACTCACTTCATAATGTTTGTGGTAATTTTGCTTTTTTATTTTATATTGAACCCAAAACATTGAAAGATGTCATTTTAGATGAAAATTGGATCATAACAATGTAAGAAGAGCTAGATCATTTTAAATGTAACAATGTGTGGACACTTGTGCCAAAACTAAATGATCAGTCTGTCATTTGGCACAAAATGGATCTTTCAAAGTAAACTTGATAAATCTGGGATTATTGTAAGAATTAAGGCACGTCTGGTAGCAAAGTGATATCCCCAAGAAGAGGGAATAGATTATGATGAGACTTTTGCACCTATTTCCATACTTGAGGCCATAAGAATGTTACTTGCCTTTGCATTTTTTAAATGATTTTGATTATTTCAAATGGATATAAATAGTGTATTTTAAATATATATTTAAATGAAGAAGTTTATGTTAAACAATCTCTAGGCTTTGAAGATCATGAACATCTAGATTATGTATTTAAACTCATAAAAGCATTATATGGTCTTAAACAAGCTCCAAGAGCTTGATATGAAAGACTAAGTGGGCTTTTATTGAGTAAAAATTTTCAAAGAGCTAAGGTTGACACAACCTTGTTCATTAAAAATATTCATTCAGACATTCTTGTTACACAAATCCATGTGGATGATATCATTTTTAGTTCTACAAATGAAAAATATTGTAAGGATTTTGAAAATTTGATGAAAAGTGAATTTGAAATGAGTATGATGGGTAAACTAACATTTTTTCTTGTACTATAGATAAAACAATTTGATGAAGGTATTTTCATTTCACAAACAAAATACATCAAAGAAATGTTAATAACAAAATTCAAAATGGAAAAATTAAAATATATGCCAACCCCTATGATTGCAAGTATTAAAATGGATAAAGATGAAAGTAGTAAAGTGTAGATCAGAGGTTATATAGGAGCATAATTGGTTCTTTGTTATATTTGACTGACAATAGACCTGACATTTTGTTTAGTGTGTGTATGTATACTCGATTTCATTCAAATCCAAAGGAGTCACATCTTTCTATGGATTTTTAAATATCTTGCAGAAACATCTCATTTAGGATTGTGGTATCCTAGAGGATCATTATTTGATTTAGTTGGTTATTTTGATGTCTACTATGTCAAGTACAAAGTGGATAAAAAAAGTACTAGTGGAACTTGTCAATTCTTAGGGACTACGCTTGTATCCTAGTACTCTAGGAAATAAAGTATTATTACTCCATCAACAGCTGAAGCTGAATACATAGCTGCCACTAGTTGTTATGCACAAATACTTTGGATGAAGTAGTAATTAAGTGATTAAGACTTTGTAGTGGAATGTGTGCCTATCAAATGTGATGATACAAGGACAATAAATTTGACTAAAAATCTAGTATTACATTCATGTTCTAAACACATTGACATAAGACATCACTTCATTATCATGTTCAATTGAAAGATATTTTTGTTAAATTTATTCCTATTGAAGATCAATTAATAGGCATTTTCACAAAATCGCTTCCCACCGATAGGCTTTTGTAAATAAGAAGAGAGCTAGGCATTATTAATCCATCTACATAATGCATAGTATGCATAAAATAAACAACATATATGTGTCAATTTCTTTCTTTTTACAAAACATCGACTGATTGTAATCGTTGATGAATTAAAAAGTTGAAGAATTTGGAGCTAGGAGCAAAACTTAAATGCATGATTTGCGTTAACACTCTACTCCACTCTTCCAAGAACACTCTCCTCTTGGTGTCTTACATTCCACTATCTCCAATAATAGATATAAAATCAGTACACCCTACACTCTTCTAGATTCCAACTCTAGGGGGTGTGACTATAATGCTCCCAGTATTCTTGTAATTCTAGCTCTAGGGGCCATAAATAGAGTGCTCTCAGTACTCTTTTAAATTCTATCTCTAGGGGGCATAAATAAATAGCTCTTATCTGCACCCAGATAATCACAACTCTTTTTGAGTTTGGCCTTAACTACTAGCTCAAGGAATATTACAATGAATAAATATTTAAAATTAAATTTACAAGTAAATGATCTTCCCAAAAGATGGTTAGAAGCCTTTAAAGAAAGTTGAGGAAGGTTTGAATGCAAGGCTCACAACTCTTGTAGAAGGTTTTTGGCTCAACTCAGTAATTGATCTCAAGAAGGGATTGAATGTTTTTCTAGATTGCTCTTCTCTCTCTTCTTCTTGATCCATCAATGCTGCATTTATTACCACCTTGAATTCTAGCCGTTGGTAGTAGGTGAATTTCATTAATGATAGAAGACCGTTCTGATTAGCACATTTGAATCCTCTGTCTTCTAATCAATTCTTGTTTGCTAGAATGCTTATAGCACTAACCTTGGAGAAGTTGATTTCCTAATTCTTAATAAGTATTAGTCGAAGGCATGCCACAATGGATGATAATTTCATCAATTTAGAAAGAGCCTCCTTAATGCTGGATGTAGTCCAACAATTCAATTTTTCTGTGGCAAGTAATAGACGAATCCTATTAGTATGGACGAATTATATTTTTAGCAGTTCATCTTTTAATTTGTCCATGGCAAGTAACAGAGAAATTGAAGAGTTGCAAACAAAGGCGACTTCTCATTTGCCCATACAAAGTAATCTATTCATCTGTGGTTTACTTAGATCAGATGAATGTTATTGTTTCACATTTGTTTGAGTTGATGGATGATCATTGGCTTGGTAAGCTATTCATTTATAGCTTACTTATGATAGATGAAGTCTATTATATGCTCATTGCTTTGCATTTGTCTGAGACAAACTTCACTTTGATAGACAAATAGTGACTCGGTTGATTCCTTTTCATCTTAAGCTTTGTCTGTAGCGGCACTTTGTCTCTAGTGCTACATTTTTTTGGAGCACCTATCCATTTGGACAGGCAAATTGATGCCTTGAATATATTCTGATTTTTCTCTATGTTCTTTCATCTGTAAGGCTTGTGACTTGATTTTGCATAATAAATGCTTAAAAATAACCATTAGTACATAATCTTTAATTAATTTTTATTTGTCACCGAAACCATGCATTTATACTAATATTCCCCCCGCGGCCCCCCATTTTAAAACAAAACTTGATTAAAAATTATCTCATAAAAGATAATCTCCTCATGAATGAATGCATTCTGATGAAAACATTTTATAAGTTTTAATCATTCCACAAGTTTCCATTATCTATGATCTCCCTTGACTGGTTTATATATGTATTCTCCCCCTAATTAATTCAAGATGATGCATTCTAATTTTTTGTATTCTCCTTGAGATAGTTTTGCAGATTCTTTCTTCCCCTTTTTGTCATAATAGAAACAAATGCAACACTTGCAACAATTATTAGTCAATACACATACAAAGAAGTATCATAAAAATAATCAAACTATTTCATTGCATTGCAGTACAAACAAATCTACAAACTGAGAGAAAATAGCCCATCTTGCAACCTAAGTACAGGAGAGGTTGTGTGTGAGACTGCGGATTGGGGGGGTGGGGTGGAGAACTTTGTATCATAGTAAGCAATACAAAGTTTCAAGGAGGGGAAGGAGATAATAATAAGACATTTGGAGCCTCCTTTCCCCAATTCTTCAATTGCCCTAACTGATGATGAAGTTGGATCCAAGGGCAAACTGGATGAGATATAAATCATTTTCGTAAGAGCCATATATTGAAGAGAGATACTTCTGACTAGATAGTTGAAGTGGAATATTGTTACAAACAAAAGTAGAATCATCCTACCAAGAAAAGTGAAAAAACATCCTTTGGTTTTTCAATTTACACCTCTTAGGTGTCTTCCTTCTATATCTTCTTCCTAAACTCCCTTCCCTGAGTTGCTTCATTTTTGTGGGGCAGAGAAGGATTGCGAGTCATGGGTTAAAATAGACTTGATGTAAGGGCAATATTAGGTAGTTTATATAATGTTTCAAGAAAGAAGAAATAAGTCTTGCTAAAGATAGAGTTCTATGTGATATGAATAGCTATAAATTGATTTTGACAAGAAAGAGAGGTGTATGCGACCTTGGAACCATGATTCAGATGAAGTGGGAATTGGAAGATGTATATAAATAACTTCAAATAAATGTTGTTTCCGAGACAAGAGGGCCAATGAACTTACTCATTTAGATGAAGTCGAGACTCATTAAAAATAGATCAAAATAGTACAACTTTAGGCAAAGAATTATCAAAGATTTTTATTTTTATGCGTTCACATTAGTCATGCCTAATTCTTTTCTAATATTGTAGAAAGTTTCTAAAGGTAGTGGCTTAGTAAATATGTCAGCAAGTTGAGCATTTATGGGCACATATTCTGAGCATATATCATATTTTTCTACATAATCTCTAATGAAGTGATGCTTAATTTCTATATGCTTGGTTCTTGAATGTAAGACAACAAGATTCTTTATCAAGCATATGGCATTAGTATTGTTATATTTAATGGGTATATCTCTATAACTCAGTCCATAATCTAGAAGTTGTTGTTTCATCCAAAGCAATTGAGCGCAACAACTTCTAGCTACTATATATTCAACATTTATTATAGAGAGAGCAACACTAGTTTGTTTTCTGGAGAACCATGATACCAGACTCTTTCCTAGAAATTGATAGGTTTCACTAGTACTTCTTCTATCAACTTTGTATCCTCTAAAGTCAACATCTAAATATCCAATTAATTCAAAATCAATTTCCTTAGGATATTAGAGTCCTAGATTTGGCGTGTCAAATAAATACCTAAAAAATTATTTCACTGCAATAAGATGAGACTCTCTAGGACTGGACTAAAATCTAGCACATAAGCATATGCTAAATAGAATATCTAATCTAGATGCAGTAAGGTAAAGAAGTGATTCAATCATACTTCGATATAGCTTTTGATCTATAAGTTTACCTTTTTCGTCCTTGGAGTGCTTGCTGCTTTAATTTCTTCCATTTTGAACTCCTTTAACATTTCTCTAGTGCATTTGGATTGGTAAATATAGTATCCATCATCTCTTTGCTTGATTTTCAATCTAAGGAAGTAGTTTAATTCTCCCATCATCCTCATTTTGAATTCAGGCTGCATGATCTTTGAAAAATCTTGGCAGGGATCCTCATTAGTAGCACCAAATATAATATCGTCTATTTAAATCCGAACTATCAAGATATCTATGCCAACATTTTTTATGAATAAAGTAGTATCAACCTTTCCTCTTTGGAATTGATGATCACTTAAGAATTTGCTCAACCTTTGATACCATGCTCTTGAAGCTTATCTTAAACCATATAATGCTTTGGTGATTTTAGAGATATCATCAAGTTGAACATCACTTTCGAAACCAGGAAGTTGCTTTACACAGACTTCCTTAATTAGATATCCATTTAGAAATGCACTCTTTACATCCATCTAAAATAATTTAAAACTTTTATAGGTTATAAAAGCAAGTAGCATTCTAATGGCTTCTAATATTGCTACAGGGGCATACTATTCTTCAAAGTCAATTCCTTCTTCTTAGGAATACCCCTTAGACACTAGCCTTGCTTTGTTTCTCACAACCAATCCACTTTCATCTAGTTTGTTTCTGAATACTTATTTAGTTCAAATTACATGGACATTATTTGGTTTTTGAACTAATTTCCACACTTTGTTCCTTTCAAGCTAGTTAAGCTCTTCTTCCATTGCAATGATCCAGTCTTCATTGATTAGAGCTTGATCAATGCAAGTGGGCTCAATCGTAAAAATGAAAGCATAGTGGCCACAAATATTTTGCATAGATCTTCTTGTTTTAATACCATCATAGACATCACCTATAATTTGATTTTAAGGATGGGCACTAATAAATCTCAAATTAGTTGGAGGTTGATAGGGAGCATTACATGTACTTACCTCCTCTTCATTGTCTAAATTTTGCATATCTTCGTATTTTGTGGCATCTTCTTGATCTTTCAAAATGAGCTTCTTCATATTAGTTGTAGCTTTATCTGCATCACTATTATACTTTTTTCTCGAAGTTACATTTGCTTCATCGAATTTAATATGTACAAACTCTTCTATAGTCCATGTTCTCTTAATATATACTCTAAACTCCCTATTATTAGAAGTGTAATAAAAAAAGATAGCTTCATCACTTTTTGGATCAAACTATTAAAGATTATCATTCTCATTGTTAACCACATAGCATAAGCATCCAAAGGAATGGAATTTGAGATATTGGGTTTCCTTCCTTTCCAAAGCTTATATGGGGTTTTCTTCAAAATTTCTCTAATGGTAACTATGCTTAGTACATGGCAAGTTGTACTTACTTCTTCTTCCTAGAATCTTTTGAACAATTTACTCTATTTAATATGGTCCTTGCCATTTCCTGAATTGTCCTATAACTACACCCTCACCCTATGTGTTTTGACCACGCCACACCAGGACCGATGCACACTACTACTTCCCTTCTTTTTAAGGGAAGTCTTCTTATAATCTCACTATTTCCCTATTTCTAAGGGAAATTCTGCCAAAATTATGATAGAGTTTACTTTATATTTTTAGGACTTAAACCTATGCATACATTTATGAATCATATAAAATCTACATTTAACAATAATAAAACATTAACATAAACCCCAATACTTACCCACAACCTAGAACCTGCTTAGCCCCATAATGGCAATACACAACTTAATTAATTTACATCCATCCACAATACATAATGACATGCTAGTCATTTTATAACATTATACATAACCAAAATACATCTCTAATTGATTTTATACAATTTTGTATATATACACATAACACCAAAACTTTTAATTTGCAATTTATACAAATATACAAAAATCATTGTCTTCAAGCTCCCTTGCTTGACCAGTCAACTAAAAACATATAATAAATAGGCATGAGTCCGAGCAAACTCAATAAGTAGGCATAATGGAAAATAATAATTAAAATAAAAGCATGATCATAATCATATGATCTACTACTATATTATAAGCCATGCAGGCAATCCATATTAAAATAGTGTCATTCTGGCACAACACACAATACATCTCAAACAATGCCATTCAGGCGCAATACACATTAATACCATATTCTAACCCATACATCAATTGTGCCTTTAAGGCACTTCCCTTCTAAGTGACTCCAGGCAAATCATATCAGTGCCATTTAGGCACCATTTATTCATTCATATCATTACTTTGGATTTCTCATATCTATATTATCATATCTGTGCCATTCGGGCACCACTACTCATATATACACCATCCTATTTGTGCCATTTGGACACCACATATTTCTTAATGCCATTAGGCATCCACATACCCTATTTATCTTTCACATAATTGGGATATTCTCTATCCCCACTAAGCTTATGTAATAACAATAAGAATTTGAGACATAACTAGTCTCAACAATATACAACTAATACCAAACATCCTTCCTGGGATTTCCACAATCCCCAATTTATAAACATATGCTAGTAAATAAATGAATATAAACAATGGGATACTATCGCTTTTCAATAATATATTCGAAGGATAGCCTACTAACCTTGAGTGAATCATTATACACTACTCAAGCTCCATGCTTTTTCATCCTTCTCAAATCATCTTGTATAGGGCAGCAATCTCGTTTAGTTACAAGACGATTTCAGTCTAGCATATCAAGTCAATCAATTATAACTTCTATGTACTATGTTTGGATTTAAGAAGTTCATATAACCTTTAAGTGCATGACTGCACTTTTCCATTAGCTATAACATTATCTAGCTTTCATTCTTTTTCTAATCCTTAATCATATTCATACATTATCTTAATGTCTATTTCATAGCCAAAGTCAAGCTACCATGGATTTAATTATTATATCATCTTCCTCATGGAATCAGCTTCTCACACATATCCTAGGCATTAACTAATTCGTAATTTCTCAATTGGTATTTTACAAACATGTAATAATCACCATCTTACAACTTATTAACTTCATTATCCATAACATATTAATTAGCCTCTAAACCTTCTTAAACCTTTGTAGTCATGCTTAATATACAAAAGCATCTCGCATATATCATAATGAATAGTGAAATTACTTTATGACAACTCAATTAAGCCTTTAAAGTAATAATTCTTAGCTCACATGGCCCACACAGAAAAACCCCTTTTTAATCTCGATTAGGGCATAGCCTGAAAATCAAAATTTTCACTTCCAATCAACCCAAACAAGTCCTACAACATTATACTTCATGTATTAATCATTTCCCCCATGGTTATTACTCATAAGGTATGAAATTGGGGCAAAATCACTATTCCTCTTCTCCAAAATCACTATTCACATAACCTTAGTCATGCCAAATCATGAATTCTTATGCTTAAATCATGAAAAAATCATCATAAGGCATATTTTACTCATTTTTTCCATGATTTTAATAATAACCCCCATCATCATCCCTAAAGAGAACATTATTCATGAGTGGGTAAAAACCCTAATCAAGAAAAATCATGGAATCAAGTAGTATAACAGAGTCTACCTTTAGTTCCATGAGTGGCTTCCATCCCCAAGCAAGAATCCAAATTCAGAACTCTTCATAGGCTGCACAAATTGTAGAAACCATGATTTTCTATCTTTCTTCACCATGCTAATGAATGAGATGTGGGTTTAGCTACATAATAGAATGAAGCTACAAGATTTCTTATAAGATTTCCTGGCCTAACTCATTAAAAAATCGAGTTTAGGAGATGGGTTTTTCATAGCTAGGGCTTGGGAACCAAAGGAGGGAAGAAGAAACAAAAAAATAGAAAGAAATGGGCTGAACAACCCTTAAAAATCAAACAACCAACATTGGCGCTGTGGCCCCAAAAATGCTTTTCCAATGTTCAGCGCCGCGGCCTCAAATTTGGGTCGCGACCCCAATTTTGCTATCAAACATAGCCCTACTGTTTAGGCCATATCTCCCTCATATGACATCAAATTGATACTATTCTTAAGGCATTGGAAAGATACTTCAAGATCTACAACTTTCATGTTAATCACTTTTTCTAAATCAACTTCAAAATATGTCAAAAATTTAAACAAAGTGACCCAATTCAAACATCTGGGTACTTTTTACCCATATGGAGTAGTTTTGGTATATTGATCATAAAGTTTCCATATGATATCAGAATTACATGATTCTTAATGAAATTGAAACATAATTTTAATATATATAACTTTAATGTTGAACACTTATCTAAATTATTCCATTATCTTTGTCAAATATTGATCACAAGTGACCCCTTTTTATGCATCCTAAAAATGCACAAAAATCGCCCTCATAAAACATAACTTTTATTCCAAATTTCCCAATTCTTCCTTCTACACACTAGAACAAAATTTTTTCCTTTCAATTTATTAATGTATCCATATACATTCTATCCCCAAATGATAATTTATAAAAAAATGTTTTCCAATTTTTCTCAATTTTAGCACCCCAGGTGTTATATGTCCTATTTTTTCTTTCCACAACTTCATTTTGTTGAGGAGTTCTAGGGGATGAGAAACTATGGTGAATTCCTTTTTCATCATAAAAATTAATAAATTTTTTATTTTCAAATTTACCACCATGATCACTATGGATAGACATAATTGACATTTATTTCTCAATTTGAACTAGCTTTGAAAATGTAGAGAAGATTGAAAATGCTTCATCTTTGTTAGTCAAGAGAATCACCCATGTGAATCTAGAGTAGTTATCCATGATGATATACATATGTCTTTCCTCTAAGGGTGATAACATCTGACGGTCCAAAGAGATCCATATGTAATAATTTTAGATGTCTAGATGTGAACACCTCATTTTTAGGATGGAAGGACACTTTGGTCTACTTTGACAATTGTCAATATTTGCATATCTAATTTTTGTCATTATTTAGTTTAGGTAGACATCACGAGACCCTTTTTCCACAAAGATTTGATATTTGACATATTAATGTGTCCCATCCTTTTATCCCGTAACCATGGGTCATCTTTAATTGCAAATAGGCAGTTTCCAACGATATCATCTAGCTGTACTAGATAAATATCTCCATACCTCTTTTTGCTTAATAATAGCTTATTGTCTATATTGAATACATTACATGCAAATGGTTCAAACAATATTTGTGACCCTTGTCACATAATTGACTAATACTTAGCAAATTATGCTTGAGTCCTTCTACACATAATACATCCTCTATGCATACATTGAATAAACCACAAATTTTACCTATTTCTTTGATGAGACCTTTGTCATTATTGTCAAATGCAACTGTTCCTCCATTTATTGGCTTCAATTCTTTGAATAGCTTCTTGTTCTTGGTCATATGTCTTGAGCAGTCGCTATCTATGAACCAGAAGTTGCTAGATGTAACTTTCAAACTTACCTACATTCAAAGCAAATATTCTTCTTACCTCTTTGGTATCCAAGTATTGGGTCCAATAGTATTAGTAGAATTGTGTGTGCTAGAAGATTGTGCATAATCTTTGGGTTTCTATCTCATTTTTGCACTTTTCCTTGCATCTTTTTGGCATAGTAGTCTTACACATTGTGTCCAATTTTATTACAGAAATAGCAAGTGTTTGAAATTTTGCTTTGCTTGGTATGTTATATTCCATTGGTTTCTTTACCCAAGGATATCCTATGAACCTTCTAATGTTTGGACAATTTTCTCTTTCTTTAGCGAGGTTATACCCTTCAACCATTCAGCAAATTTCTATAAATTTTCAACATTTGAATATTCACAACCAAGTCCCTTTTTAATAGTTTGACTAGTCATTCGCATTAACTTGGCGATAGATTATCCTGGATTGGAGAATTTACTTAACATACGATATAATATCTCTATCTCCTTTTTCAAAATTTCAACCTCGTTTTGTAGAGATTGATTTCTTTCTACTAGAATAGAATTTACTTTGATAGTTGCATCAAAATGTCTTTTCTTTTGAGTAAATTTTTGGCCAAGTGATTCAAACTCACTGAAGAGAGGGTTATATGATTGTTGTAACTTATCAAACTTTTTGCATTTGGTGCCAGTACTATTCAAATTTGAAGAGTCAGAACTATAAGAGTAATAAGAGTTTACCTCTGCCTCCAGCTCTGCTATGCATTGATCTTTGATGGAGATTTGGTCTTTTGATTTGTTCTCCATGTGGGCCATGCAACATATTTTTGTGAGGTGTCTAACTTCATTATTACCTTTTTTACTTTCCTGAGGAGTCTTCATTATTCACGTAAATTCTCTGGGTTAATTTCTTGATGACTTCTTAAAATGTTTCTTTTCTCTTTCTTCATCTTTCTCATTCATATACACTTTTTCTTCATTGGTACACTTAGGAGACATGTGTCTGATCCCTCTACATCTATAGCATGTGGGGAGATCTCTCTTTCTTTTAGCCATTTTCTTTTATTATTTAGGTTATCTTCTTAAGATGCTACCTCTATTGCTTCTTACGAACCTGCTGAAGTTTTTGACTAACATGGTCCTATCATCTTCAAATTATAATGCAGGTTCACTGCTACTCTCCTTGGTCACTTTGAGAGTAATACTTCTCTTTTGCTTTATTGGCACATCTCTCTTACTTTTTGATTAGCTCGTTTGACATTAGTGAGATGATAATATCATCCACCAAGAGCACGTTTACATCCTTTGCTTCTTCTACCGCTATGATCTTTTAGTTCCAGGGTTCTAGTAGTGCCCTTAGTATCTTCATTACCTATTTAGAATCTATGACTTCTTTTTTAAAACCTTTCAATGCATTAGTAAATTTTGAAAAATGAGCATACATATCTAATATGCTCTCCCCTTCTTTCATCCTAAAATTTTCTAGTTCTCTTATCAATATATTTCTCCTAGTCCCTTTGACCTATGAGGATCTTTCATAAATAGACACTAATTTATCCTAAATACTTTTTGTATTAGTGAAAGAGGATACTCTATCAAACTTAGTTGAAGATAATCCACTGAATAAAGAGTTTATGCCTTTTCATTATTTTGAGTTAAGGTGGCCCCATCTTTAGTCCCTGCACTTATTCCACTAGTGGGAAGGGTGATTCCTATTTCAATGGCTTTCAAAGATTCCATATCATTAGCTATAATGAATTGCTTCATACATAACTTTCAATAAGCGAAGTTGTTTCCGTCAAATAGGGGTGGCCAGGTGGACAATTGCCCCTCGGCGAATATTTGAGAAGAGGATGATGGGTTTTCCATTTGACTATTATAAGATATAGTCTACTCTAAAACCACTTATTGGTCCCGAAGCTTAGGCAAATACCCAAGAGGGGAGGGGTGAATTGGGTACTTAAAAATTTTGGTTAACCCCTTTAGGATTAAACATCCCTCTAGTAACCAAACCAATCACTCAATCAATGCACAAGTAAATTAGATAGAAATTTTTATAGTGGTTCAAATTAACACTCTACTCTACTCTTCCAAGAACACTTTCCTCTTAGTATCTTGGGTTCTACTATCTCAGTAGCAGAAATACAATCACTGCACCCTGCACTCATCTAGATTCTAGCTCTAGGGGGCATGACTATAGTGTTCCTAGCACTTTTCTGGATTCCAGCTCTAGGGGGCATAAACACAGTGCTCACAGCACTCTTCTAGATTCTAGGTCTAGGGGGTGTAAATAAATAGTGCTTGTCTACACCCAGATAATCACAACTCTTCTTGAGTTTGGCCTCAACTACTAGCTCAAGGAATATTACAATGAATAAGTATCGAAAGTTAAAGCACTTATACAGACACTTCACAATAAGCATAGGAGAAGAATTTTGAAAATTAAATGCACAAGTAAATGATCTTCCTGAAATTTGGTTGGAAGCCTTCAAAGAAAGTTGAGGAAGGTTTGAATGCAAGGCTCATAAATTTTGAAAGATGTAGAAGGTTTTTGGCTTAGCTCAGTAATTTCTCTCAAGAAGGGATTGAATATTTTTCTGAATTGTTCCTCTCCCTTCTTCTTGATCCATCAATGTTGCATTTATAACTACCTGGAATTCCAACCATTGGCAGTAGGTGAACTCCATTAATGATAGAAGATCGTTCTAATTAGCACATTTGAATCCTCTATATTCAAATTAATTCTCATCTGCTGGAATGCCTGTAGCGCTGACCTTGGAGAAGATGATTTCCTAGTTCTTAATAAGTATTGGTCGAAAAGATGCTGTAATAGTTGATACTTTCATTAGTTCAGAAAGAGCCTCATTAATGCTAAATGAAGTTCAATAATTCAATTTATTCGTAGCAAGTAATAGACGAATTCAATTAGCATGAACGAATCATTTTTTTAGTAGTTCATTTTTTACTTTATCTATAGCAAGTAATAGACGAATTGTAGAGGCGCAGACAAAGATGGTTTCTCATATACCTAGACAAAGTAAGCTATTCATTTGTGGCTTACTTAGATTAGACAAATCCTATTATTACACATTTGTCTAAGTTAACAGATGATCATTGGCTTGATAAGCTATTCATCTATAGTTTACTTATGATAAACAAAGTCTGGTATATGCTCGTTGCTTTGCATTTGTCTAAGATAAACTTTACTTTGATAGATGAATAGTAACTTGGTTGATTACTTTTCATCTTAAGCTTTCTCTATAGTGGCATTTTGTCTTTGGAGCTACATTTGTTTGGAGCACCTATCTATCTAGACAGATAAATTGATGCCTTGAATATATTCTAATTATTCTCAATGTTCTTCTATCCGTAAGGCCTACAACTTGATTTTAACCATTAGCATATAATCTTTAATCAAGTTTTATTTGTCATCGAAACCAAGCATTTATACTAATAGAAACAAGTCCCAATAGACTCATCACTAAAGAATTTTAGATTCAAGAAGGACAAAACTGAGTGCTACCAAAAATTTTGATGCAAGAATTACATAAAAGGTAAGTTCTTGAATTACAAGTTCTTTGAAGAGGAAGGGTTTCAATTTGTTAATTAGTTGAGGATATTTGGCATTTTTGAGTTTTTGGAAGAGAAGTTGATGATATATGATGAACTTGTGAAGCTGTTTTATTTTTATCTTCAAGAAGAAGGAGAGGATGGAATCTATATTTATTCTACCTATCTTAGAGGCAAAAGATTAGCTTTAAAACTAAAGAGTTGATATTTATCATGAAACTGCCATATGCTTTCGCTGATAAAACAAATGACAGAAAAGAAGTTGTTAATGTCTGACTGGGAAATAATCTCTCTCAAATAGGAAAAGTGGATTTACTAATAAAGAATTTTCTTTTATGGAGTTCAAATTGGCTCATCATATAGTGACACATTGTTTGTTCCCTAGAAATGGAGGATATGATGCAGAAAGTGTCCAAGAATGTTTGTTGATTTACTACATTGTGTATAATCTTGAGCATGATTTAGTGGATGCAATGCTTCAATATATGTTCAATAAAAAAGACAGAGCAAATGGACACTTTTCTTATGCTATGTACCTAACTAGACTATTTAAACATTATGAAATTGATCTATTTGATGATGTTCTAACTTGTCCCTCAAGTTACAATGAGATAAATATCAGATTCTAATGAAGCAGATGAAACACCAAGAGATGCTCATGAAGCAGAAGTTGGAGGTGCATATGAGGGTGAAGAAGAATTGTTTTGAGATATTTTGGGAGATGAGTAGGATCTAGAAGAAAAAGAGGGTTCCCAAGGAAAGAATGGGAAGGATCCTTAGGCTGGAGATGATTCAGTAGTGATCATCTTAGACACTTACACACTCCAGCCACCACCATTCCTACCCCAACTCCTACTATATCATAACCTTCTTCTACAGCCCATGCCACAACCACCTCAACTTCTCTTTTAATTGATGTTTCCACTTTGCAAGCTTTACTTGCAGCTAGTCTGGGATCTCTCAAAGTTAAATTGCAAGCATACATAAGGGAGAAAATCCATACCTCTCCCTCTACTGATCAATCTGACTCCACTACAAAGAAAAAGCCATATCCTTCTAAATGATCTTGCCATGAAGACATAAACGCATTTTCAAAAACTAATTCTCTAGTTTTTGAAGACTTGAAGATACTTTAACTATCTTAACTTTATTACTAGTTTAGGTTTACTAGTTTGACTCTTTGAATCACAGTTGATAATCACACACTTATGACTTTATATTTATAGTTTGCATCTTGTTTATATAATTCTTGTGCATGCTCTACATTTATCCATTCCCATCTTTTTGTTTATGAAAAAAGGGGGGGAGAAATAAGCCTATTGATAGGGGGAGGAATGTTATTTTAAGTTCATCCATAGTTGGTTTTTTCATCATCTAAAAGGGAAAGAATTGTTTGACTCATATTTCCTATTTGATGATGAACAAACATGGATGGAATAAGTTTTACTATGTGGTTTGATGATGATACATTTGATGTAGAGTGGATTGATCTAAATGTAATTGATTTGTTTGAATGAAATGAAATACATGTAAATAGGTTGCTGAGTATCGTGGAATGAATGTAAACAAGTTTCGGAAATAGGTTAAGGAAGGGAGACGTTAGATGGAGAAATCTGTCCATGTTTTATAATCAGAAACCTAGATGGATTTGAAGTCAACAACACATCCGGTGAAGTTAGACCTCGACAGATGCATATCAGGTAGTTTTTAAACTTAGTCAGAACATCAATGGATTTATAGCTAGGAAGGAATCCGGAGAAGTTAAACTTTAATGGATTTATTTATGAAGGAAAATGTCAATGGTTTTTAGGTAAAACATCAATGGTTTTGAGACCATTGCTAGCAGTTACAAAGATCCAGTTTTGAAGTTGTTTGACATTTTCTTCAACATCCTTTGAGAGATTATCTCCTAGTAGTTAAACAACTATATTAATGGGAGATTTTTTGAAGAAAATAAGTCTGCTAGAGCAAGTGAGATCTTAGAGTGTGATTAAGAGAAACACAAGAAGTCAAGATCGTGAGAAAATTCTAACCTCTGTTTTGCAAGTGAATGAAGTTTGATAATCTGAAGTGAATGAAGTACTGAAGTCACATAAGAATTGAATTGGTTGTAAGCTTATTTTATTATCTTCTTTATTTGTGCTAATTGTACCTCGGTTTAGCTCATAAACCAAGAGATAATTGAATCATTATAAGGTGTGTAAGTGATTCATCTATATTATCACCTAGAGGTGTAAGTCCAAAGAATAGAGTATCTGTACCACTATAACTTTGGGACTAAGTTGACCAATGGAACCCAAGTCTATGATTGTGACTTGGAAAGTGGAGTAGGTAGAAAGCGTTAGACGACTAAAAACTCCCTATTCTAATTTTGTGAGTCGTTACTTGTGTAGTGCATTTGAATCACTTCTGTATATTGCGTAAGTCTAGCCATTGTATGGGACCGATAGTATGCCTGTGAGTGTTGCTTTCTTGAGGAGAGCTAGACTATGTGGCCGAAAGCAGCACCCAACTGCAAGGATAAAAATTAAATATGCTGGGAAAAATCACATCAAACAACTCAAGAGCATCTTATCCAACTACTCAATCTGGGTACCATCTCTACTGCAAGGACTCCATCTTCTTGGGACTCTCTAGAACTTAAAAATTCCAGCAATAGCTAGTTAATAAGCCAAAAGATTAACAATATAACATTGGCCTAGATTTCACATAAATCAAAATATACATTCTCATGCCTTTATCGATAGACTATAATGGAGTTATCTTTATTTAAAAATAAACATCCTTGAGATTCAAACATAACTTTTTAGCCATTATCAGAAAATTGACTTACACTTAATAAATTATATTTTAATCCATCTACTAATATAACATTAGAAATAATTATAGAATGTGGTTGATTGAATTTCTATAATGGACCTAGTTTTGGCCCAACAATACTTTTTGTATCACCTAAAGTTGGTCTTAAGATGTTCTCGAACCTTTTTGAGTGATTTTATTAAAAATAGTAATAATTTCTCTTGTGTCCATCTAAAATGCCTAGGAATGTGTTCCAAAAGATCCTCTGAAGTTTAAAATTTGACCTTCAAAAATTCTGAAATCCCTCTGAAATTCGAAACATAGAATTTTTATACTTTCTTGATGAGAATGCAAAATGTCATATTTTATTTTTCTAATACTTCATCTTTTGCACCTATTTGATTCCTAAATATACT
>JAYJMB010051146.1:0-29123 GCA_036873735.1 Pouteria campechiana
ATCGGCCAGCACATTTATGGATCAATATGTAGCAACCATCGGCCAGGGGTGGTGTGGGCCGGCGGGGTGCTACACCTTTACTAGACAAAGTTTTCTTCTTTTCAGTCGAAGTATCTTTGTCTGTTGTAAGTGGTAGATAATTCTTATTAATAGACAAAGTATCCTCCCTGATAGACAAAATGTACTTTGTCTAGTGTTTATCTGTTAGGATTAGCAGACGAAGTTTTAGCTCATAGACAAAGTCTTCTAAGTGGTTCGTCTATTGGTTTGTCTGTCATAAGTGACTAACAAAGTTGTGACATGCAAATGAATTCTCCTTTTAGTTGCTCATATAATGGTTGTCTGTTAAGTAATAGATGACTCATTCAAGGCATGGACGACTTACTTCTGTAAAGGTTGTCTGATGGCTTTGTCTGTTGCTAGTGACTGACAACTCTTTATAGATGAAGGCAGTAGATGAAGTTTTCTTCTTTAGCTATTGTGCCGCTTCTTTTTTATCTTGTATATTTTCTTCAATGATTGTAGACAAGTTCCTTGCACTTTTTAGTTTTTCAAATGAGCTTTATAGATAAATGCTTGAGTAATTTTAGCTTCTTCATTTGTCTAATTTCTGCTCCATTTTGTCTCTTCTTCTATTAACTGAGTTCATCTTTGTGTTGTGGATAAGTGTTGATTATAATCAATTTTTCTATCTTGTTCGTGAGATGATTTTTCTGAATCTTCTTGAGGCAAATGCTATCTTACACTAACTTTATATGTAAACAAATTGCTTGATCACTCATAAAGGTTTTGAGCTCCATGACTATAGATTTTCTTGATGGCTTCTTTTCAAAGTTTCAATATCATTCTTTTTTATTATTCTTGTCTTCTTTCGGTCAGTGGATTAAGCTTGTTGATGCATTCGCTATGTGTGTTGTCCACTGTATTCAAATTGCTTCTCAATATGTTTAGACTTATTTTTGCAACACTTGGGAACATAATTGTTATTACTATAAATGTTCACTCGTATGTTTTTGCTCATCATCAAAACTTGACTGATTTCTACACACACTATTTGGTTCAACTGTGTATATTTCTTTGTTAGATTTGAATAATTCTCTAATTTGCTTTCCTTATAAGCAAGCATCACACAACTCATTTTGGTCAAATTTTAGTTTAGGTAGGCCAATGACAAGATCTTTGTTGTATAGTTTTTCAATCATAAACTTGTTGGCATGTCCTAGTCTTCTATGCCACAATAAGGATTCTCCATTATTTATAACAAGATATTTGACTTGGATATAATATAAATCTACTAGATACACATTTTCATATCTTTTTCTAAGTACTGTAGCTGAATTTGAACTATCTATCACAGAACATATATATGATTCAAACACAACATTATAACCTTTATCACAAAATTGACTCACACTTAGAAGATTATGATTTAACCTTCTATAAGCAAGACATTCAAAATAGTAATAAAGAGAGGTTGTTTGATCTTACCAATCCCAACCACTCTACCTTTTCCATTATCTCTAAAAGTAACAGTTCTTCCATTTTTAGCTTTTAACTCTATGAACAACTCTCTCTCTCCTATCATGTGTCTTGAGCAACCACTATCAATATACTATTTACTACTCCTTGTGGCTTTCAAGCACACCTGCAATGACATGATCAATCTATAATTTTTGATACTCATTATTTTTCAGATGCTACTAGTCTATTATCTGGAGATATGATTGCATTTATTATTTTATCAATAATTTTTGGTGCCCAAATTGGGTTCTATTTGGGTTGTAGCTTTCTTTCATGATTGCTAATTTTCTTTACTTGGGTTTTTCCACCTTTCTTTTTTACTTTCAATTTAAATAAGATAGAAGCCAAAGTTTTTCTAAGAGCTTAATTTTCTGCTTTGATTTGCTCGAGTTTTATATTTGTATTTTGGTTAGTCTTGAGCTCTATATTTTCCTATCTTAGTTTGGAGCATTTGTAAATTATTCTTTCAACCTCCCTTTTTATCTCCTTATGTTTGGCATTTAAAATTTTTAAAATCTGAATACACCTCATCTAATAATTCTTCAACATTAGAAGTTTTAGGTTTGAATTTACCTCACCTTCATGAATGACTATGAAGCTTATTCCTGTATAATGTTCTTCTTGATTTCTTTCTTTGGAGCTGAACGAAATGAATTGTGCTTCATTTTTTTCTTCTATTTCACTCGAGCTTTCTTGTATCATATTTTTCAAGATTTCCCATGTACCCATAGCTTTCTTCTTCTTTTTAAATTTTTTGTTATTAGAGATATTCTTTTTTCTAAAGTAAGAATTATACATTGTCTTCTTGCCTCCTTGCTTTTTATCTGATTCTAGGCAATCAAACTTCATATGCCTAGACTTGCTGCAGTTGTAACAGATTGAAATCTCCTTTTTCTTATCTTTGCTCTTGTTGTTGCTTTTGGAACTATTTTAAAATCTTTTCTTCTTAATCATATTTCTGAATCTTCTGATTATTATTGTCATATCCTATCATCTTCACTAGTTGAAGCTTCATCTACAGATTCTTTATTCTTAGAATCAACTTGTAAAGTAATTGTCTTCTTATCTTTGAATTCATCTAGTGCCTTTTGCTTTATTAAGACTTCATGAATCATGAGTGATCCCATGAGTTCTTCCACTATCATTTTATGTAGATATTTTGCTTCCTGGATAGCAATTACTTTAGGTATCCAATATATAGCTAGAGATCTTAAGATCTTCTTTACTAACTTAGGTTTTTCATATTTCTCTCCTAAGTTCTTTAGTCCATTCATAATTTTCTGAAATCTTCCAAACATTTTAGAAATGGTTTCTAACTCCTTCATGGAGAAGGCTTCATATTCCTGCACTAGAAGATTTATTTTAGTTTCTTTCACTTGATTTGTACCTTCATGTGCTACCTAAAGTTTGTCCTAGATTTCCTTGACTGAATCATAAGCGAAAATCTTTTCAAACTCAGAAGAATATAGTGCACAGTAAAGATAATTTTTTGCTTTGGCATCACGTTCTACTACTTGAATATCTTCTGAGGTATATTTGATGGTTCAAATTATAATTTTTCACAAGTGTACAAACGTATAGTGGTATAGTGTGCAATGCAAGGGTCGATCCCATAGAGAATGGTCAAACCAATTTAATTAATTTTAGTTACTAAACTATCCTAGCCTTAAAAAGATTGTATTTATAACTAAATAAACATGGAATAATGTTTAGTGTAATTTCAAATTTTTAGAAACTTAATGGAATGCAAGTAAATCAATGACAAAAATAATGTGGGGAGATTAGCAAGATGCAAAGGTCTAGGGATCCAATTTCACCACAAGATTATAGCCCTTTGCTAATGGAATGTTGGATTCAATGCCTCACTTGGGTTCATTCTTTTGAAAGTAAGATTATTACCATTACGTGTGCATGTTTAGATCAAGTATTTTTACTCATTCCAAGTACCTATGGTGTATAGCATAATTGAGGTAAAAACACATTAAGCTCAAGAACATAAGAACTAAAATAGTATGGTTTAATATATAGTGTCTACCTTAACCATCTATCCTTTTCATTCAAGAAAGCTCATGGTTTAGTATATGTGTCTACCTTAACCATGCTTGGATAATTAATCTAACTTATAATATTGGTGATCAAGTAATAAAATAAATTACATTAGTGCAAAAAACATCATGAATGAAACAAGATCATATAGCCTTAATAACCAATAATCCATATAACAAATAGTATCAAAAAGGATTACATCTTTACTCTAGAAAAAAAGATTTAGTTTATAAAAAAATCAAAACAACTCCCTTAGACAATGATCGTAATGAAGAATATTTTCTCTCCTTTTTCTTACTTGCTTGCAATCTTTCCTTCTTCTCCACAAGAAAACTCTAACAATTCGCCTCCAAACTCTCAGAAAAAACTCTCAAAATGGAAGTGAGAAGAACCCCAAAAAACCCTAGCTTCCTTGCTTAAAAACCCAAGCTACGCACTTAATAAAAATTTTCTAAAATTGTGGGCTGCCGTTAGCACCGGCGACACCACCTGGTTGGCTGGCTGATGGTGGTTGTGGATTCTAGCACCAGCGGCACTAGCTAGATGTCTCCTCTACAGCTTGATTTTTAGCTCATTTGCATTAGTCTTCTTTTCCATCTTTTGAGTTTCTACTTTTTCTTACATTTTCTCTTCTTTTCTATCTTCTAGACATCTAAAAAATCCAACAAATAAATATGAAATTCCTCTAAAAGAAATGAAGATTTGTAAATAATTATGCTTAAACATAGATAATGTAAGTGAATAAAATTCACTCATCAATATTTATCTTTAGTACTAGTAACATTCTTTTCATTCTTTACCGTAACTCACAACTGATAATTTGTATCAATCAAGAAATTTTGCATCCTCATCTTCCAATACCCATAATTGGTTCCACCAAAAAGTGGAGGTCTAGAAGTGAATTGTCCCTTAACAAATGTGTTGTGGAATATACTAGCCATTTGGATATCTTCATAAGTTAATATATTGGTAATTTAAAATTAACTAGTGAAGCCCACTCTTATACCACTTGTTGGTCCCTTGCTAAATGGTAGCTCAAGAGGGGGAGGGGGGGGGGGGTGAATTGAGCTTTCAAAAATTTTAGCCAATAACTTGAGAAGTATGCTTAAAATAAGAGGAAATAAATTTTACATCATAAGTGCATAAGATTTTATAGTGGTTCGGCCTTCTTGGGTTCCTACTCCACTTCTCTAAGTTAGTCTCCTCTACTAATCTTAGGTTCCACTAATGCTTTGATCAACCTGATCAAATACATATTAGTTTTTTGGGCTCACCAATAAACTCACTGGTTTTCAAAGTTCACCAACTAACTTGCTGATTTTCAGAGTTCACCATCTCATACACTTTCAGCAAGTCCTTCTACTTGCTTTTCTCAATACATAAATAGTAAGCACTCTGCTTGCTTTAACAGATACTATAAATAAATGTATAAATTAGTCTCTTTTACTTAGGTAGATTTGTATAGAAATTAAAAGCTTAAAAAAATAAACAAAGTAAGCAATAAAGACATATGTATCAAACTCCTTGAAAGTGAAGCAGATCTGGCTTTGAAAGCTTTTATAATGCTAAAGCAGTTGGAGTTGAAGAAGAAGTTGAATGCTCTTGTAAACGCTTGAGTCAGAAATTTCTCTTTTTCTCTATTTTGTTGTTGTTTTGAGTGTTGCTTTAATCATCCTTTTATAAGTTGTGAAGGAGCTTATAGTTGTTGCAACGTTTTACAATTTTTCAAGCATTTGATATGACTTTTTACATATTGTCTGGCTTTAGAACTTCTGAGGTAAGTCTTTAAAAATTATGACATTGTCTTATTGTTAGTTATCGTTAGATCCGCCTTTTATTAGAGTTTCTGAAGTACCTCTTTAGAATTTCTAAATTAAGTCTAGGTTTCAAACACGGTCAATGGTCAATTCAGCCTCTAATACTCTTCTTGATTCTTGCCTTCTTGAAATTACCTCTAACAACCTTTTGTATTACTTCTAAAAATCTTTTGATAATGTTCTGAGTTCAGAAACTTCTTATGAGCTTATTCTATATCACTATTATTGATCTTCTAAGATATCTCTGAGACTTGGAAGCATTTCTAAAGTTCTTTTGATGAACTTCTGATTGCAAAGTTGACATTTTGTATTACTTTTGATAAGATTTTGAGTGTAGAGATTTTTTCTGAACATATTCTGTACCATGATTATTTGACTTTTGAAGCATCTCTTAGTCTGGAAAGTATTTCTGAATTTCTTCTAACGAATGTTTAAGTATAGAAACATTTCTTCAAGTAGAGCATTTTACTTCTGACATGTTTTTGGAGATTAAGGAATGCTTCTAAACTACCTCTAAAGTATGAGACTTCTTTGGAGTTAATTCTGAGGATTGTATTTTATCTCTAAAAAAGGTTCTAAGTTGTTTTTGAAGAGGTTCTGAAGTATTTCTAAATACTTCTGAACTTCTAAGCTTCACACCTTATCTCTGAAGAGATTCTAATTTGTCTTTGAAGTACTTCTAAATATTTCTGAATTAATTATGAGTGATTTTTACTTGAGCATTCTTTTTAAATTATCTTCTTTTGAAGGCTTAATGTAATAAGCTTATAATTAATGTAATTTATTGCTTGTAGTTACTCTCCTTAATCAATTGGATATATAAATGTTGCATCATTTGAAAAGTAACTTGTTAGCACCTTAATTCTTCATTCGTTTGTTTGTCCATTATCAAAATTTAGTTATTTAATTATATTTATCATCAAAATTAAGCTTAGTAGAGTAGTTTGACTTAATATTCCTATGCTTGATGGCTCAACTTTGTAGGCATTGCTAGTAGCTAGTCTTGATTCACTCAAAGCTAACTTGCAAGTATACATCAAGACCAAATTCAAGAATCTTCCACTCCTAGTCCTTCTAGTGATCAATCAGACTCCAATTTCAAGAAAGACAAACAAACTCCTCCTTGGAGAAGATCTCTGAAGAAAACCTCTATTTCAAGTTTTAAGACTTTTGGATAACTTAACTTTTCTCATCTTGATCATTCCTTTAAGTTAGTGCTTTTTAAGACTTTGATCATTATTTAAACTTCACACACTTATGACTATTGACATTTTCATCTTAATATATTTATTCTTATGCATTCATTGTAACTGATTTCATCTCTTATACCATCTCATTTTGCTTTTGATAAAAAGAGGAAGATAACTTAGGCATTATGATAGGAGGAATGACATTTTTTATTTATCCATTTGTGGTTTTTTCATTATCAAAAAGGGGGAGAATTATTTACTCTTGTTTCTTGTTTTGATGATGAACAAACTTCGAATTTAGATAACTTGAATTGATGTATTGAATGTTAAATGAAATTTTCATGTAGGTATCATTGTTTTAGTTCCAAACTTGTGGTTTGCTAGGTTATGAAGCATGTAACAGGTTGCAGGTTGAAGGATGGAATAATACTTCCAAATTAAATGCAAAAAATATGAGTTTGATTATGTTATGAATGTGATTATTTTGAACATGGAATAGATTGATGTAAAACGTGGTGTGTCATGGATTGATGTAAAATAAGGTGTGGCATGGATTGATGTAAAACATGGTGTGGAATGGATTGATGAAAAACATGAAATGAGTTGATGTAAAACATTGTGTGGAATGAAAAACATCAACCCATTCAAGTTAAGGCAAAACATTGATTGATTACAGAATCCGTTGACATTTTTCTATGAACGAGGTTTTCGAACCTCGATGAATTACTAGTCAGGGATAAATCCGGCAAGGTTAGATCTCGACGGATTTCTTTGTGAAGAACAAACATCAACAATTTTATAGAAAACATCAATAATTTTTGTCCATTATTGATAGTTATGCAGTTCCAGTTTTTGAGCTTATTTGACTTGTCCTTTAACCTCTTTTGAGAGAAACTCTCCCAGTAGTTGCTAGGCTATTTAATGGGAAATTGGTTGAAGAAAAAGGGTCAGATAAATCTTTGTGAGTGAATAAGTAAAAATCAAGATACTTAGATCTGTAGAAAATTGGATTATTTCTAAAATCTATTTTGCAGGTGATCATGATTGAAGTGAAAGTTGTGAAGTTCATTGAGTTCAAAAGTCACCTAGCAATCAAATTAGTTGTAAGCTATGATTTATGATTTCCTTCTTTGCATTGATTTTATCTTGGTTTGGGTTGTAAACTAAGAGATAGTTTGAATCATTATAAGGTGTGTAAGTGATTCAATTATACAACCTCCTAGAGTTGTAAGTTAAGAGAACAAAGAATCTATACTACTTGTAACTTTGAGATTAAGTTGACTAGTAGAACCTAAGTTTGGGAATTTGACTTGGACAATGGAGTGGGTAGGGATTGCAAAACCACTATAATTTCTATTTGACACACTTCTGTTAACTTGTTTGCTTAAGCCATAGCATGGGACCAACACATCTCTCTAATTATCTCTCTCAAAATCTCCCTAGTCTAAATGCATATGAAAGGGTAGAGGAGTGCAAAAATTAAGAGAAGAGAATAGCTTGTAACTTTCATATATTTGTAACAAAAATATCTCTCATATTTTTCATTCTTTCTTAATTTTCTTACTATAAAAATTTTACATTCTCTACCTTGCATACACATTTTATGCAAATTCAATCTATCTACTATAATAAAGAATACACCTTGAAGTAGGAAAAGAAACAAGGCTACATGTTGAGTCTATGCTTGTAGTTTTGATGGTAACAAAACTTATACATGACTTAAGCTTAAGCTAATGAAGTTTTACTAAGTTTTGGAGTGACAGAGGAACCCATAGAGGAGACAAGATGGGCCATAGAGATCTATCATATCTATTGCAACTACGTTTATAAAGCACAAGACAAATGGAGGAAGCCATAAATGAAGTGCCTAGATGATAGAGGTCTATAAGACTCTCTACTCATTTGAGTGTTCTAAATCATGTTTACAGAGGAAATGTATAATGTCCACAGAGGAATTGGCAAAGGTGATAAAGGTCTATCATGGTTGGTGACTAGCATGGATGAATTTGAATTACATCAACAAAAGAATCCCTTAACGTCTACATAGGTATCCATGGTCTATTGAAATATCTATAGTGATTATATTCCATAAAGGAAGTAACATAAGAGACCATAAAGTTCTTCAGGCCTACAAACACCAACGGCTGAATCAACAGAGGAAGCATTGATGATGATGAAGGTCTATTGTCCCTACTGTCAGTTCATGTAGAATTTTAAAATGACATATTAATCCAAACCATCAAGAATTGCTCTAAACTTATAAGTTCTATTAAAGAAAAAAAGGATTCTTGAGGATTCCATGAGCTAAAAATGGTGCATTCATAAGAGAACGAAGTGCATTCATTCTACTATGCTTCCACATTCAATAAGCTTCAAGCTACATCAAATCCAACACAAAAGGAGTATAAAGCACTTTGTATTCATTGAGTATTCCTTTATCCTTTAAGCCTATTTCATGTGCATATTAGCCTATTTAGAGGCATTTGCTTGTACAATCTTTATTTGGGTTTTTGGATTTTTAGGTTTTTTGCTACTAAGTAAGGTAGATCCTTATAGGATGGTGTGTTGTAAGAGTTTCCTAGTGAGCTCGAAGAAATCAAGTAAGTTGTTGGGAATTATTGGGGATCTTGGTAAAACCAAGAAAGGTGATTCCATGATGAATAGTGGAATCCAAGGTTGGGATATATTGGAGAGTGGAGTAGGTGCAGAGTTGGTCTAAAACATTATAATCCTTGTATGCTTATTATTGTATGTGCTTATGTGCTTCCATTTTCATCCTTCTCTTGCATTTACACATATATTTAGTTTCCTAATCTTGTTTGGTTTCAAGCTTTGCCATACACCACATTTTGGGACTAACAATTGGCATTGAACTCAAACTTTTATTATGCTCTACTTGTTTGAAGGGCATATATAGCCATTGAAAAGGCATTGGCCAATAGGGTAATCATTGGTGTCGCACTCGGATGAGACAAGTGTTAAAGATCATCTCAAGTAGTAGAAAAAGAGAAGTGGCCCAAGGTACAAATTTTTTATTTTATTTTATGAGTAAATTATAAATATATAAAAATGAACTAAAAAGAATAAATAAAATAATCATATTAATTACACAAATTGTTGAAAGATTAAATAATATTGACAAGTATTTAAAGTAGGATTAGTAAAAATTTTAAGAAGACTTGAAAATATTACAAATAATAATGGGGAAATAATTATTATAATTGAAGCTTTAGCCAAATCATAAAAAATATTACAATATAAATAATTAAATAATAATAATATTTTATTTAACATTTAGGGTACCATTTTAAGGGTTGAATCTATCTTACTTACATCACATAGGGTACATCACTTTTTAATTGGTATGAGAGCCTAAAGTCTATAATACAACACCCTAGGGGTGGTACTTATCATAGAAAGTATAATAGCCTTAGACCTAATCATAATTATTCTATTAAAACTAACCTAAAGAATACTTATGAGTTAACCTACAAGTGGCCCTCAAAATATAAAAATTAGTATGAATAACTTGAAGTGTGCATGCGTCTGCATGTATGTATTTTATGATGTTTTCTATGGTTAAGCCTTGTTTGAGGCCTACCTTGATGATTATGTGAAATTGAGTTGATTATCATATTTAGCATCATCTATTTAACTAAGTTACTAGAAATTATTTCAATTGGATTCTTTTATGGGCCACACCTTTTAAAAAATTATAAAAACATGTGTAGAGTTTGAAATTCACTTAAATCTATTTACTCAAGCATTAAAATATTATAAAATTTAAAAAAACATTATTTTAGATGGGATAAATATTTTAGAAGGCTTGGATGCTTAATTAAAAGTATTTGAATTCACTTAACAATGAAATAATTTTAATGGGTTGATATTCACTCTTAAATAATTCAATTTTATGGATCACATAAATATTTGATTAAGATGATTTTTAGATTTCTAGTTAAAAGGATAATGATAAGATTAATAATCAACTTGGATTTCATATAATCATCAAGATGGGCTTTAAATGAGGCTTGATCATAGAATGATTATGTGAAATTTGAGTTGATTATTAATTTTATCATTATCCATTTAGCTATGAATCCAAAAATTATCTTAATCAAATATTCGTAATGTCCATTTTATTTTAAAAAAAAATCATGGTCAAAAGTGCTAACTTGCTCCATTATATACATACATCAAATAGAAACAATCATGAAGTTAGAGCTATTGACCATGAATTTTTAAAAGAAAATTTGACGTTACGAATAAGATATATTTTATCTCTATAACAATAAAATTTTTTAGTGACATTTTCCTAAAAGGATTTAGGACCACCCTTCTCAAAGTGAACCATTAGGAAATTTTGAAGGAACCTCTGTTAAAAATATAATTACAGTTGAAAAAACTTATGATAATTAAAGAAAATATTAAATAAGAAATTATAATAAAATGACTATAGAAGAATTACTAAAAGAAATTGAAAGTAATAATGGAGAAAAATTCTAATTTATAATCAAAACATTAGTAGTTAAAGAATTTTTGTTTCAAGGTCCATTAGTTCTATTATGAACTAACTTGATTAACATTGGTAAGATGACCATCTACCATCTAATAGGTCAAGTGCATTCCAGGGGATTTAAGTACATTGCTTAGGTTAGATCAGGACAATTCAACATGGAATTGATGCTTCATAATCCAAAAATATGGTAAATGGATAATAGATAGCATATATCCCATGCCTTAAGTGTGTTGGTCCCATTTAAATGGTGGCTCAAGAGGAGGGGGTGAATTGAGGCTTTAAAAATTTTGGCCATGTTAAAGATTAAAGTGCTCAAAGGATGAAAAATAGATCACATAACACAAGGTAATGATATTTTTATAGTGGTTCAACCCAACATAGTACCTACTCCACTCTCCGAGTCAGCCTCACTTGCTACACTGAGGCTCCACTAATCACCTATTGGTTTTACAAGCTCACTAACAAACTTTACATATGTTGGTTCCTAGCTCACCAACAAACTTATACAATCATTGGTTTCCAAACTAACCAATGAACTTACACAACTATTAGTTTTCAAGCTAACCAATAAACTTATACACGATCAATAAGCCCTTTGCTTACTATCCCAAACAATAAAAGATCCACAATAGAAATACCTCTTACACAAGCAGAGATGTACAAAGATTTATAGCAATAACAATAAAGGGTTTATAGTAAAGCTCTATTGATTCAGACTCCAGTGAGTTACTTTAAAGGTGGAGCTTTGATTGTAGATTGACATTTTGCATAGAGAAGTTGAATGCTTCTTGGAAGAAATACTTTGTGGAGAGTAAATGCTCTGTGATTTCTTTCAACTACTTCTGTAACTTTGGAATAACTTCTCTTTACTCCTTTTAAGCTTGAATTCAAAATCTACCCATTGAAGAAGACGATGTTCATTAAATGCAAGCAAATCATTAAGATTTTTTGATGTTGTAATGCTTTAGTGACTTCAGTTCATTTGGAATGGATTTGTTTGGAAGGAAGAAGAACTCTTCATCGAAAACTTGCTCTGTTAGAACCATACATAATTTAAGACTAAGTGAGATAATAACTTCAGACACAACTTGTGATCTTTGCATCTGAGACGAACTGTCTTCATCTGTGTTTCTCCAATCTATCTTAGATAAGTAATTCCAACTATATGAAATAACTTTGAACAAAGTGAGACTATTTTGTCTTGGCTTGGCTTCTTTTGGGATACTTCACTTTGTCTGAAGTAAGTAGTTTTCAGACTGATTGGTATGACATGAATTATTTTGGCCAAGCGAGAACTTTATCTTCATCTTAAAATGAGTTGGCAATGTCTGAAATAACAATTCTGAAACATATGAGGCTTGTATATGCATTTGACTAAAGCTTGAGAATAATCCTATTTCAAACTAAGCAACATGATGCAGACTAATTCTGAAACAAGTTCGGTTCATCCGAAACATCATTGAGCTTCTAGCGTCTTGGTTTTATACTTTTGCTTCGCCTGAACTTGGCTTTGCATTCTAGAACTTAACTTTACTTTGTCCGAACTCAGCTTCCTTTCTACTAAAGTATGTTTTGAAGTTTTGCTTCTGTCTGAACTTGGTCATCTGTCTTACTAACTTCAGCAACATCCGAAGTGACTATGAAGCTTATGAATGATGCCAGACACATTTGTCCTCGGAGCATTTATGTTTTCTTCTTTTGATTATTGGTGGATCTTATCTCTGATATTATCTTTTATGTGTTGTCCAATTAAGTAAAGTTATTTTCCTAATTATATAGCTTGTTACTACACACTTAAGAAAATAATAGTTAATTTCTTAACTGTTCACTCATGTGCTTTTGCACATCATCAAAACTTAGCTAGTTAATTATATTATCATCAAAATCAAACTAAGGAAAGAAGGTTTGGTTCAACAAAGTGATCCATTCAAGAGTATGGAGTATCACAGATCATAAATTTGGGCTACCTACGCTCCCCCTATTTTGCTTAAGCCCAATTTCTAAGTAAAATGAAAAAACATGGATGCTTGGAAAAAGAAAGAAAATATGCATGATGAATGACTCAGATTTCATGCTTTAATGGGTCGTTAATGGGCATGGGCAGTTGTAGATCATGGATTGGACTTACTCCATTAGCTCTTTTAGCCTACTTAGGCATGATCCCTAATCAAGATATCAAGGATGAATAAAGGTGCTTATGGAGCAAATATAATGAATGGCTTGCATCTTATGCTAGCATGGACCAATGATGGCGTTGGAAGTTACAGATCATGGGACAAGCTTTCTTCATGAGCCTTTCTAGACTACTCAAGTATGTTTCCTAAGCTACATGCATAAAATAGATGGCTTGGATGAGAAAAGAGTGTGTTGGAATAGCATAGATGTATGATTCTTTCATACTTGGGAAGACAATCAGACAACTTAAGGGAGCCTTTTGAGGAAGGACTCAATAAGTGGGGGATGAGCAAGGTCTTTGGTTTAAATGGATTACCTTAAAAGGTCCTAAAAATGGAAGAAAATAGGAGAAATTTGAATAAAATAGGACAAGGATGGCTTGTCTATTAGGGATAAAATAGGGCAACAATGCATGCTACGTATGCAGTAAGTTGGTAAACATAATAAATGTAGTTTGTTGCACACGAGTGGAGTCTAAACCTAAACCTAGAGGGAAATGGGGCCTAGTGGATAGACCCACCCAATGGCAGTTGGTAGTGATAGCAGTGGCTCCGGCAATAGCAATAGTGGTAGGTGATGATGTTAACTGGGAATGGGGGGTTTGGTGGGCCCCACCCCATTTTTAGCCCTTTTGGGTTTTAAATACTTTTGAACTCAAAAATGGATTCCATATTATTTAGTTCTTTGTAGAAATTACATTTTTTTTTGATTTTTTAATAATATTTTTATTTTTTTAAATCCAAACATTTATTTTAATGAAGTCATTTATGACCATTTATAGATTTTCTATATGTTTTTTAATTAATTTACTATACATTTTAAATTTTATTATGTCCCTTACTATAACAGGTACAAAAAGAGGAAGAAATAAGAAAATGGAACAACATTACAAGATTTGTCATTTTTGGAATGAATCAAACAATTTTCATTTTTATTGATGGTCCTCAATTGATTACACTTACTGTGTACATCAGAAAAATTGTATATTCATATCCCAGATCACAAGTGGTCCTAATTACATCTCCACAATGGAGAAAATCCTTGATTAGAAAGAAAAGTACAATGCATCTTAGAGATCAAAAAATAAAACACACACTCTCTCTCAAAATAGATATGTGCTATCTTTGGGATCGCCGAGCACATTGCGATGACTTGATGTTTAGGAGATCGCCTCAAGTCAATAGGCGGATAGGATGACATGGTTCTAGACTAGGTTGTTAGACACTGGGTTAATTTAGAAAATGGGCATTTTGATTCGATTGGTTTGTCCCAAGTGGAATCAAGACTGGGTGATTTCTGTTGTTTAGACTATAAGAAACCATAGAGACAGTAGGTGTTTTGTGACCCGATTGGCATATCCCGGAAGGACTCAGGACTGGGTGATCTCTATTGTGTTTAGACCTGAAAGAGATCAGAAGAAAATAG
The DNA here is from genome assembly GCA_036873735.1 of Pouteria campechiana. NCBI lineage: Eukaryota > Viridiplantae > Streptophyta > Magnoliopsida > Ericales > Sapotaceae > Pouteria > Pouteria campechiana. The sequence goes on from JAYJMB010051146.1 coordinate 14,694, forward strand.
GTGACCTAGGTTTTGTTCAGCTTTTTCTCATTACCCATGAGAAGCATAGGAAAAGTGGACCAAGTTAACTGGATTTGGTTTGGCTCTCTCAATTGCCCATGAAATGCTTAGGAAAAGTGGGCCAGGTTAACTGAATTTAGCTTGGCTCTCTCAATTGCCCATAAGAAGCTTAGGAAAAGTGAGACCAGGATGATTGGATTTGGCCCGGCTCTCTCAATTACCCATGAGAAGCTTAGGAAAAGTGGGACCAGGATGACTATATTTGGCTCGGCTCTCTCAATTACTCATGAGAAGCTTAGGAAAAGTGGGATCAGGATGACTGGATTTGGCTCAGCTCTCTCAATTACCCATAAGAAGCTTAGGAAAAGTAGGACTAGGATGATTAGATTTGGCTCGGACTAGGATGACTAGATTTGACTCAGCTCTCTCAATTGCCCATGAGAAGCTTAGAAAAAGTGGGACCAAGATGACTGAATTTAGCTCGGCTCTCTCAATTACCCATGAGAAGCTTAGGAAAAGTGGGATCAGGATGACTGGATTTGACTGTTTTGATGAATGGTATATGCTAAGGTATGACTTAGTGAGTCATGGCTCAGTGACTCGGTGAGTCACAACTCAGTGACTCGGCCCTAGACTAGGCTTTGGGATAAGTCAATGAGCAGTATTTGCTAAGGTTTGACTGAGTGAGTCATGACCCAATAACTCGGTCCTAGACTTAGGCTTTTGAATAAGTGGATGAGTGGTGTTTCCAATATCCCGTAAAAACTGTAAGTAAGCGATCTCTGCCATTTATACTGTGAGAGATTGAAGATCCAGGTTACATGAATTAAGCCTAATTACACTTTGAGTTAATTAAGTCTAATCATAATTAATACTAATAATAGCAATTAGTGTTAATGATAGTTCTTTGTTAATTTAAGATAATGTCATTAATTTCCTAATTTATTGGGCAATTACATGGTTTAATTAGGGTTTAAATAGGTTTTAATATGTTTAAAATATCTAATTCAGCATTATCTTATTGTCCATTGGCCATATAGGATCCACCATTATCACAGCATGAGTGAAACCCATGTGTGTACCATAGCGGGGTCATGGCAGAGTGCCCTCAGGCACTAGAGAGATTACTAGTGGCCAAAGGTCACTGTTAAGTGAGGCACCTACCTCTTGAAGGCTCCTCAAGCTCCTCCTCCAAAATCTCTCTTTAAAAAATTCTTCTTCCAATCTTCTCTTCTCAAGAAGAGGGAGGGGTGTTTATAGGCTTGAGATCCTCTGGGGATAATTTAGGAATTTCAGCTCCAACATAGGGGCATTATTGGGATACCAGCTTCAACATGAGGGCATTTTAGGCATTTTTGGAAAATATGTCCAGCTTCACTAGTAGTGGTATTTTGGGAATTCCTGAAAAATGGGATCAGCTTCACCATTTGGGCAATTTGAGAATTTTAGCTTCAACATAGGGGCATTCTTGGAATGTAAGCTTCAACATGGGGGCATTTTTGAGAACTCTTGGAAAATGTGTCTAGCTTCACCAGTGGGGGTATTTTGGAAATTTCAACTTCAACATAGGGGCATCTTGGGCATTCTTGGAAAATGTGCTCAGCTTCACCAGTGGGAATATTTTGAGAATTCTAGCTTCAACATAGAGGCATCTAGGGCATTCCTGGAAAATGTGCCCAACTTCACCTCTAAGAGTTTATTTTTCAGCAACATATAATGTCTTGGATGGTTTTGATAACAAGCTCGCTGGCACAATTGGCAATATTTGTAGGCTCGCCAGTCAAGACAAACATATAAATATTTTAAATGCTAGGCTATTTGGAACTTCATGTTGCCTTTTACAACACATTCCGCCTGCGCAGTTTGTAAACGGTCCTAGTAGATAGAGAGCTGTCCATCTGGTTTTTAGTGTTGCAATTCCACTGTGCAAGAGGTCGATTATGCAGCGAAAGCTTGCCACCTCAACTGCGCACCACGTTGGCTACTGCTTCAGCTGCGCACTAGGTTGACAGGCCAACATCGTTTCTTCGCCAACAATGCAGGTGTGCACCACATCGACTACTATTTCAACTGCACACCAAGTCAATAGGCCAACGTTGTTTTTTCGCCAACAGTGCAAGTTTGGAAGATACTCTTTGGCCACGTCCTCCGAACGGCACAGGTGGTAAGCAGTGCAGGTGCGGGGAATGGCTCACTCACATGGAAAACTCTTCTTCAACGGACAAAATCGACAGGCATGTAGTGTCCAGCTATGTGAACGAAATGCATTTCCTGGCTATGTGGGTTTGCAAGCTCGTCTTTCATCTGAGCAGGTAGGAACCCTTTCTCTCCGAACTTGAGAATCTCCCATGTAACCTCCAGTAAAGCTCGTGTTCCTTGTAACATGGCTAGACAGAAAGTTGGGGCTTCCATGGCTGGGATTCAAGTATGCGAATGCGGGAGGACCATCGCGATTGCAGCTGCCTTTCTCGTAGAAGTCCGACTACGTATCACTCCCGCGCGCACATCTGCCATCTTCCACGTTGGGATTGCGAAGACTCATAGCTATCCTCATCTTCTCGGACCTGACGCTAGAAGTGTGATCAGACCGACCTCCTGCAGTAACCGTCATTGCCACTCCGGTGACATTTTGTCTCATTGTCGACAACTGCTGCTTCTCCATCAAACCTACTCGAATTCTTATGCTATGCTCTCGTGATACCATTGACGAATGGAAGCCATTGTTACAACTTCTTAGCTGCTGGGTCTATCGTTATCGCTTACCATCGATGATCGTCAGTTGTTACCTCCCCGGCCAGTCAGTCTTCTCCATTTCCAACCACTAGAAGCGTGGAATTAACAGCCTCCATTTTTCAACAAAATGGGAACAAGACAACTACTACTGCCCACTTGCGCCACGACCGTACAACCATCGGACGGTCAATCCACTCCGGTCAAAAACTCAATGTTTCTGTTCCAATGCCGGTGTTGATTTCGCCGCACCAGATTGTCCTCTCTAGTTGCCAAAAAATTTGGCCATACATGGAAAAACCCATTGGTTTTAGTTGCAAATCATCGCTGCAACACTGTCATTCAACCACCAGATGGTCGATCTGCTCCAGCCATAATGTCTCCGTTGTTGTCCTAATGCTAGACAGTCTTTTGCCACGCAGAATCTTTGCCTTTGGCCACCAAAAGATGTAGGACAGGGTGCTGATGCGCTCTTCTTCCTTGCCGCCGACAATGCTGCAACTGCAGCTTCTGTCGACGATACTGCTTGGCTCTCCATCTTCTGCTAGCCGTTTGTGGTAGATGAAGTCGCCATCTATGATTTTTGTCTTTCGAACAGACTCCTTTGTTTCTGGCTGGGAACCAAAGACCCATCTACATCGGCTGCAAACTACTTTCACCACTATCATCTTCTCGCCACTTGTTGCGGTGCTGTGAATCACGAGGTTGCCATTGGGATAGGATTGGAGCTTGCATTTTGCTAGCTTCCAAATCATATTCCTTTGCTTGATTTTCTATCATCCCAACACTTACCTACCTATAAAATTTTAGTCCAATCTGACCATTAGATTAGCAAATCTAGACTATCCAAGATCTTATGCTATACATCTCTCCCACTCATTGTTTGAAAACATTATAATTAAGCAGTTAATGAATTCTCTTTGGCAATTTCACATAAACCATTAAATGCCCTAAATTTCACTGTTCATCAAACCCTAATTTAGCATGCATCATAATTTTTCATGCTCAAACAAGCCCTAAAATGTTATCATTAATGAATTAAACATTTTCCCTAATGATAAAACAACAAATCCCCATTATTTTCCTCAATTTTTCCATTGTTCCAGAAAATCTATAAAAACCTAACATGCAAAAAACATTAATTCGGTTGGGGAAAATTGCACTTACTATGTATTTCACATATGGCTTCATCTCCGCAATGGACATCCAAACCAAAACTCTCCATAACCTTCATAGGGTGCAAGAAAACCGAGTTTTCATCTTTTTCCATCATTCAAAAAGATAAAATTTTGGCTAGGATACATGCGTGAATGATTACATACCTAAATCAACTTGTTTCCCTAGCAAAATGGGCAAAAATCCAAGTTTAGAGGGGCAAGGTATAAGAGCTACGACATGGGAAAGAAAACGGAATGGGAAAATAAGAAAAACGAGATGGAATGGGTTTAAATATTTGGATTTTTCCGCTACTCCGGTGCACCATAGAATTGATGTCGCGACATCAAAAACTTGTGCCACGGCATCAAGTTGCTAGATGCCATAAAAATTTTTCATGCTAAAGTGATGTCGCGGCATCCAGTCTAATGCCGCAGCATCTACCTTGATGAATGCCATAACAATCTTATCATGCTGAAGTGATGTTGTGACATCAAATTTGGCATCCAGTCCAGTGTAGTGGTATCAAATTTTGATGTTGGGGCATCCACCTTGCTGGATGATAAAATTTTGCCCTTCTGAAGTTTTGCCGCAGCATCGATTTTTAATGTCGCGACACTGATCTGCTACCCCCAATTTTATGCGATTTTTCTCTCCTTTTTCCCCATTTTATTCCATTCTTTTTTCATATACTTTTAATCATAACATTTTCCACAAAATGTGGCATTAAAATACACAATTAATCCTTTCCCTTAAATCAAAAGCATTTCTTTAATTTGCCACAAACTAACCTTTCACACAAATTTTCTACACATTTCATCCAATCCAGTATAGTTTACCTCAATTTGATCATTTACATAAAACTTTCAAAAATTTACCCCCTTTTTAACACCCCAGGTGTTATAGATCTCTCTCCTTACAAAAAGTTTCATGCTCAAAACTTTAATTATCAGTTGATTCTTATTCTTCTTTCAAATTTACAAATCTACTATCCAAATTATTTTACAACTCATGGATCCATAAATAGCATGATCAGTCATGTTTTTACTCAATACAGGCATAATATGAATAAAATTCATTCCAATATATCATGTATATCAACTCATTTGATCAAAATACTCACTTACAAAGTTATTCAATAATATGTATACATGTCATTCTTTAAAATTGTCGATTGTATCCATAAAGCTCAGCAAAGTACACTTAAAATTCCACATAACTTCGGGAAATCACCACATAATACATTATATCAATCAAATCATTCAATTCAAACCATAACAAGAATTTCTAATTAAGAGTCTACCAAGATTACCATACTTTCATTCTTAATTTTTTATCAAATTTAGCCTGCTACCAATCAATACCTTGCTCGGGATGCTACCAACCAAGTGGCCTCAACCACGAACCAAGTAGACATAGCCACTAATCAAATGGACTTAGTCATTAACCAATTGGACACAACATCATTGGTTGTTACATATATGTATATAATTAATTTCAATTTTTTTGTTATAATTCATCACATTTTTTCCTTACCAATGTAGGATCAATTGATTCCTGTATCCCTAGCTACTAATGTTACAGGTCCATGTCAGTAATATCACTGCTGCTTATGGCATCTCGCTTTCTGTCACACTCAGTCTTTTGAGGTGCCACCCTATTTTCACTATAGTTTTCTCACTTTTAGGGTGAGGGTGCTCGGATTTCATTCTATTTCACCTCATCCTGGGGCTTATACATTTCACTATTTCTCTTACAAATTTCCAATTTAAGGGAATATTCTGCTAGAATTTTGGCAGAATCTTCCCTGAAATATGTGGGTTTCACACTTGAACAATTATATTAAATCTAATTTAAATCATATTTTCAATATTCACAATTCTATCATAATTCAAAATCCAAAAATAGTAAAATTATCCACAATTTATACCAATACCCACAACTGCAGGCCCAAGACCTAACATGATCATGATGGCGATAACATGACCTAATCCATCTCAAAATCATAAACATTTATCGCTAAAATAACATGCCATGTCAATACATTTAATATACAACATTTTGATTTTTCAATTACAATTATACATCATATGAATCTATCAAATACAAATATACATACAGAACGGAATTTCAATCCTGACATTTTATCATACCATCAAACTCGTCTTCTACACATAGCCACTAATCCAGATCCATAGTTGGGAGTCTTCAAAGGCCTGTCAGCTAAAAAAAAATTTAGACAAGAAGGCATGAGTTCGTGTAACTAAATAAGTAGGCATGTTATAGAAAATAAGAATCAATAGTCAAAACATCACATGTTCACATCCAGAATATACATAATCATTCCCAACATTAAAATATAATGCATAATTCTTTCTATTCAAATCAACAATTCTTAATATTGCATATTCATAATTGTATAATATACAAGATCCATTTCTAAACAAAATTAGAGGATACGCTCTATCCTCAATAATCACATAATCATATCATAAGCAAAACCCTAAGTATTTTAATCTAAGAGATATGAGTTATCCCCAACATTCATATAATCACAACCAAATAAACATTAATCTTAAACAAATATGAGATATCCACTATCCCAATCAAAACATAAATGCCAGGATATAACAAAATAGGACATTTCATATCCCCATCCAACACTACAGTCAATCAAAAAGAAGAAGCTTACTTAATTCATGATGATGCATAACTTCTCAAGCTTCATAGTCTCTTATCTACACTCCACCATCCTACACATAATATATATCACAATTCAATATATATATATATATTTCCTATTGAAACTTTTCATCATACATTCACTCAACCCCTCCTTACGCACAAACATGTGCATGTGATTAATGAGTTTGTGGCTCACCAACTCAATCTAGGCCCAATTCTTAATGTAGCACAACCAGTTGGATGGGCCTAAGGAATCTGCATGAAGCCCGGGTCCAAATCCCATCACATTCCATTTTAAGCGTAACCTAGCATAGGGCCCATTCTTGTTAGCTCACTAATTGGCTTTTTTTATTTTAAACTTTTCCTTCTTTTTTCCATTTAACACATTCCCTACAAAAATTATATATATAAAAAAATAAAAATAAAATTTTGGAGCATCATATTACTGAATCACAACCTAAACCTTAAGTATTTCAAGTTCCTCACCTGAGAGGAGTGCTGAATCATTCCTTTGTATTTATAACTAACTACGGTAATTTATATTGACACCACATAGTATTGCACATACGATAACAAGGTCGGATTGAATTTGGACATTAAATCAATAAAAGTAAAATAATTATATGTGCTACGCATAGGAAATTTTGTATCATTAACTTAGTTACCATGAATCATTCCCTTTTACCAATTTTACACCTTGTAGATATTACTCTTTCAAACTAAATAAGATAAGCATTATATCCATATTTCTTTCTTTTTCACCATTATCTTTGTTTTTTGAATTATTATTATCATTATATTTGTTCACAAATATTCTAATATTTTGGCTTCTTACCTTAATATCAATCATTAGACTCTTGTTGATAATACAATTCATTGTTCTTTTTCATCTTTTCAATGTTACATCTTTCTATATACACTCTCCATGTTACACTCTCTATTACATCTAGACATCAAGGCCTTTGGATGTAATTAATTGGTGTTGCTATGAGCATGGCTCTCGCTAACTACTCCATTACAAATTACATTATATACTATATCCCCTTAATCTAAATAAAATATTTATTTAACCTTTTATCAATTTTCTTTTATCGGTATGCTTGCTTTTCAATCACCACTTCTTATATGCTCCAAAAAATATTTTCAAGCTAGATAGAGTCGATTTCAAATATGATCATATATTTTAGTTACAAAATCACACAGTTTTATTAATGTTTTATACGACAACAAATTCGAAAGCATTCTTCAAATATGACAAAATCATTAGCTTCTGTCAAAAATCATTAACTAAGTCATTGACTTTTTTTTTTAATATTCCGAAGCTACCATGAAAGCCTAATATTTGTCACCCTCTCCATTCAACGACCATCGAGGGCAATCATTCCCTCCCTAGCACAAATCAACATCTTGTGCCTCCAGCCCATATGTTATCGAATTAAGATTGGATGAATATGGAAATCGGGTTGAACACAATCTAAATTACCAAATAGGTTGGTCATGGGTTAAGGGTTATTCAACGCATCAACTAAAAACCCCTAACCCATTAAGTAAACCAATTACAAAACTTTTAATTTTTAGGGCTTTTTACAAATATACCCATACTATTTTATCAATATTGAAAATATACCCTATTTGTTTAAAAAAATAACAAATGAACTCACATTGTTTCTTGGATATTGTAAATATATCTCCACCATTAAATTCCATTTTAACTTATTTTAAAAAATTTTAAATTCCCTAATTAACTTCACCTTTCCTCTTTTTATTCCCTAGTAAAACCACTATTTCTCTTTTTTCGTGCCTCCCAAGGACATCTTGCAGAATCCTTTCATCAATATGACATTGTTGAATACTATACATTTCATCAATAGAATGACATTGTTGAATACTATAAGTACACAACTTTAGAGCCCAATCCAAATCTCTCTCAAAAGTTTGTAAAGTTAGGGCATAGTTATTATCCAGCAACTCACCGAAAATCCTCTTTACACCTCTAACATAATGACCTTTAATCACTGCATTGAAACTAAAAGTGTCAGGTTCAATCCCTAATCCCCAATTTACTAATCAACTTAACAGCTTCGGCCAACTTCCCATTTACAACCAAGCATCTCAATTTGCAATTATAACTAGAAATGTTTGGAGTGTAGTTGTGTTCTTCCATAATCACCCATTTTTTTGGCATATAAATATTGCCCTACCTCATAAAATGCATTTAAAATTACATTGAAACTAATTAAATATGGTCTATTTTAGGACCCAAATGTAGTTTGTATGGCAAAATAAGTAGCCAAGCAAGACTAGGATATTAAATGGAATGTGCAAGTATAGAAAATGAATAGCAATGGAATCATATAAGCACACAAGATTATAAGCATACAATGATTATGATAGTTTAGGCCCCCTTAGCACATACTCCACTCTCTAAGATATCCTTAACCTTGAATTCTACTAATCATGTGTGGAATTACACCTCCCTTGGTTTCCCCCCCAAGAACTCTTACATCATCTAGTTTTTTTGAGCTTGTAGAACCTTTACAATATTGGTTTCTCTGAGCTTATCAATAAACTCTTTATACCACTTTACTACAAGGATTTCCTTCCTTGTAGCAAAAGACCCAGAAAACCTAAAATAAAGATTATACGATGTAATGCCTCTTACTAGGCTTAGTTGTACATAATATAAAATCAAATAGAAAGAATAAACATTAACTTTACCATACTTTAGACTCCTCTATGATGGATTTGATATAGCTTTAAGCTCTATTGTTGGAGTGTATTAGAGTGAATGGACTCAGAGACTTGATTAGGTTTCTTATGATTGATTTATGTTTAGCTCTTAGAACCTTCAAGCTATTCTTTTTCTTTAATGGAACTTCTACTTATAAGTTCTGAAGCTTTTGAGCATTTGGAAGAGGATCATTTAAAATCTAACCGTTGTAAAATGTCACATCAATTTTCTTATCATTATGACTACAGACCTCTGTACATATGACCTCTCCTCTATACAAAAACTTATGGACGATCGTGGTTTCTGAAGAACTTTGTAGATTTCCTCTATCCATGCCTTTATAGAATATGGTCTTCGCAAAGAGCTCCACATACCTCTTTAATGTCTCTACAAACCTTTGGACATTGTGATTTGGAGCACCAAATAATGCAATGACTGTTGTAGATCTTTGTAGCCTTGGGCAATCCTCTGTAATTCTCCTTTATCGATCTGAGGCTTAAAAATTTTATTTTAGTAGCCTTGACAGACCTATGTAACCTAACTCATCTCTTCTATAGGTCTCCTTTGTTACTCTAAATCTTAGCAAAATGTTATTAGCTTGAATTCAATTCATATAAAAGTTTTGTTGTCATTAAAATTACACAACCAATCTCAACAATCTAAGCCCATTGAAGTCCATTATTTCCAACATGGAATAGTATAATCCAACAAAACCATCCTAAGAAAAATTATAATCCAATAAAACCATCCTACAAGTATCCTTGATCAAGGTAGTATACGAGAAAATATCAGGTTTTACCAAAATTTCTATGGAAACTGTATCAAGAAGATCAATGACTTCATTGAAGAGCTCTAAATTGAGTGAGGCAATCAAGATTGCAGTACAGGATTTAACAGTGTTGAGAAATAGATATAGACAATGAAGGAGCTGAGACAGGGTTAGAGAGATTTGTTGAGTAGGTTTAGGGTCTGTAAGGGAGAAAAGGCAATAAGAAGATCGCATTCCTATGATGGAGAAACTAAAGGAATTTGAAGGACTGAGTTTCTTTGGCAGGAAGGAGAGAAGAAACATATCTAACTTGATTATTCAATTAATAATGAGATCCATGCATTTTTCCCAATTTCAAACTGGAAACAAGAATTCAAGAGCCAAAATCCTAGCTTGAGCAACTATTTCATGAGCTCCTTCCTATGTTCTAACTCCACTTGAAATACGAATGACAAATGATTCAAGTTTCATAGAGAAGCCTTGAGAATTAAATGAGATTAATGACCCTTCTTTGTCTTCCTTAGGCAGCTTTGTGAAGCACTTCTCATCAAGCAAGACTATAACTCCCAAATCAGCTTCATGAGCTACCTTGCTGCCATGATCAAGGAGACGTTGTGCCCTAACCATCTAGAGATGTAGAGGCTCCTCCCCAGGCTCATAAAACTGCTGAAGAGCAAGAGCTTCAAGGTTAAGCCAACATTGTTATCACTGGGTTTGGACGAGGAAAATGGAGTTAAAGAAGAAACTAAGAAAACAGAGGGATAGGTTTAGGAGGCAAGGAAGATGGGCTAGTATTGGTGTTATCAAGGGGTGAACATAACTAGGGTTTGATGTGGGGAAAAAGAAGGGGAGGGAGAAGGGGAAAGTGAGTGCATTTTAGAAATTTCTTTTTTTAAAACATATTGAAATGAAATTTCAATTGTGGAGGTATATTTGCAATATCAATGAAATAAGGTAGATTTATTCATTAGTGTTTAAAATAAAGGGAGTATATTTGTAATATCAATAAAATAATATGGATATATTTGCAAAGAGCCCAAATTTTTACACTTCCAATAACTTAGTTATAGAAAATGAAAACTTAAATACTAATATTGTTACTTTAATACCTATTTATTTATAAAAGTAATTCAAACTTATTTAATAATTAGATTTATATAAGCTTTAGCATTTAGTACAATTTTAACTAGGTTAATCACTTTATACTATCATGCAACTTAGTCCATTTCCAAATTGTTTGCAATTTGAATTGTCAACACCTAACTCAACCCAAAATTATAATTAGATTATAGTTAGCATTGAGGTTTAAGAAAGTAAGTTAAAAGTAGGTTAGGGTTGAGGTTTTAGAACATGAGTTAAGGTTAGGGTCAATGTTTTAGAAAACAAGTTAAGGTTAGGGCTAATGTTTTAGAAAATGAGTTAGAGGTTAGCATTAGGGTTGATATTTTAGAAAATGAGTTAAAGTTAGGTTATGATTGAAGTTTTAGAAAATGAGTTAAGGTTAAGATTAGAGTTGAGGTTTCAAAAAATGAGTTAAGGTTATGGTTAAAATTGAGGTTTTAGAAAATGAGTTTAAGGTTAGGGTCAAAGTTGAGGTTTTAGAAAATGAGTTAAGGTTAAAATTATGGTTGAGGTTTTAGAAAATGATTTAAGGTTAGGGTTAGAGTTGAAGTTTTAGAAGATGAGTTGAGGTTATAGTTATAGTTGAGGTTTTAGAAAAAGAGTAGAGGTTAAGGGTAGGGTTGAGATTTTAGAAAATGAGTTAAGGTTAGAGTTATAATTGAGGTTTTAAAAAATGGGAAATAAAAAGGGTTGGGGTGAAGGTTAAGATTTTAGAAACTTAGTTAAGGTTGAGATTAGGGCTGAGGTTTTAGAAAATAAATTAGGGTTAGGGTTAAGATTAGGGTTGAGGTTTTAGAAAATTACTTAGGGTTAAGGTTGATAACAACCCAACACCCCTAATTATAATGTTATTTTATCTTTATCCTACACAATACTTTATTCATGATGTTATTGTCTTTTATATAAATTAATAGCTTGAGATGGATTTTACCATAATTTCCACTATATGTATAAGCTTAATTATCAAGTGCTTTGTTTTATTTTAGCTTCACCATAGTGATTTAATTAAATCTAAATATATGATCTTGCCTATTTTCATATATTTATTTGTGGGATGTGATCCCATGAAAATGCTCCATTGTGTATTTTAAAAACTTAATTTTGAAAATCCAATTCATTACTAGTGTTTAGCAATGGGTGTTTAACTAAGATGAAAAAAATTACATCATTTGGAAACTTGAGTGAATCACAATTTACTTAACAATTTTATATAATTCTAATGAATCCATATTAACTTTCAACAAATCCATATTAACTTTCAAATAAGTTAATTTTATAACCCATCCAAGTTTCTGAATGATGATTATTACATCTTAGTTAAAGACCTAATGCTAAAATTGGATTTTCAAAATCTATATTTTAAAATATAAAATGGAGTATTTTCATGGGAGTTACATTGAAAACATTTTCATAGTATCACATCCCTTTATCCATGGTATCTATAATTTTCTTAATTAATAACTTAGATAAATCGTATCAATAAAAATGTTTTAGAATATAAATGAATAAATAAAAAATTTTCTAATGAATCGTGCATTCTCCAATAGAGTAGGTAAACATCTATTTTGATCGACAGAGTGTTATTCTCTCATAAATAAGTAATCTTATTAAATTTTAAGTTATTTAAATACTTATATTAAAAATATTAATAACTTTTTTGTTTTTATACTAAATGTAACATTTTTAAATACTTATTTTCATTTGAGTTTTCAATCAAAGTGATTTGCATTTTTTGTATAAATAAATAGTTAAAAATATAAAGGATAACTTGAATTTAATCATTGCATCCTATTATTTCAAAATCTTAAAAGTTTAGAAGCCAAGTATGGTGCTACTAACAACATGGAATCATTACTTAGTTTATGTAGTTCATAATAACATAGTTAAATGGCATGATAGGATTTATGTTGTTCATAAAATCAAAGCTTGGTATGAAATTTTCCATTTTGGTTGTATTTAGTAATGAGGAAAAGTATGAAAATTTTTTATTGTGATTTGATTTCTTAGCTACCCAATAACCTTACTTTTCCTTGTTATATTCTATATTTTCAATCATTACTTCTCATCTTTTCATTAAACAAAACTATATATTTTCCCTTGATTTATTATTTATAACATTTCTAATCATTATTTTCTATCATATCACATTATTTCTTTTTTTTCCTCTTATTTTTTCATATTCTTTTTTTATCCACATCTTTTCCTCCTTCTGGAGCTACTTCACTAAAATACCATCATATGCAATATATCAAAATCGATTGCCTTCTTTATGCCACTTCAAATGGTTACATGGCTGTTTTTCACTAAAACCGTCTGACTGGTTGACTCCACCATGGGCAAGAATCAGCTGGAATTTTCCAAATTTAAAGTATTTACATTCAAAAAGCTTTTGCCTTCTAATCCAAGGTGGGAAATAGTAATGTTCGTTTCTCATCCACACACTGAATTCTTCTTTGGAGATAAGCACCTGGGCTAGTGGGCTTTAAGACCAGAGAAAGCCCCTGCATATCTGTGGAATGTCTCTCCCTTTTTTTCTATTTTTTAGCCAGTGCAACAACAAAAATGATTACGCGACAAGGACAGATCACGGAAATGAAACAGAGACACCGCACCAAACAATAAGGTGAAGAGATGTCAACCATTGGACCTGGGAAAGTTGAATGGAACTAATCCTCCCATCTGATGCAGAATAGCCCATTAATAGCACTAAGAGATTGATCCCAACATTCAATGAAATGAATGGCTTTTAGCTTAAAGCTCCAGAGAACAGGCAATGGATGCAGATCGAAAACCTAATTTAGATGATCCATCAACACTCTGATAATGCAATCCCTTGCACTTGCTGCATCGGAGAATGGAGCCCACAATTTAGATGGTATGCATGTCGCTAGCTGCCATTTTTGGGCAATGGTGTGAGATGTCGTTCTTATAACAAAGCGCAGTCATTTTCGGTAGTTAGGATTTTTTTTTCTTAACTCGGTATTAGAAGGACAGGTTGGTTGTCGCAAACTTGCAATCGCGTTCCATCCATCAGTCACCCCTAGAAACGTTATGGGTTCCTTTGCCTTCATCCCAAGTTCCTCACACGGGCACATCAGGAGTCAGCATGCCAAATCAGAATCGTCAATATATCAGGTCCCACAATGATAAAAAATAAAACAGAAAATTATATTGCATTTGGCAAGAGATGGAAACAGGGCTGTAAATTCTCCCATGTAATTAATAAATGGATGTTATA
>JAYJMB010051157.1:0-29119 GCA_036873735.1 Pouteria campechiana
TCATCATCAAAATCACTTGACCTCATAGAGGAGTTAGTATTTTCATCAAATTTTACATGAATAGATTCTTCTACAGTATTACTTTTCAGATTGTAGAATTTAAATATTTTACTAACCATAAAATAACCAAGGAAGATGCCTTCATCGGATTTGTTTTTAAATTCCCCTCAGTTTTCTTTGCAATTGTTGAGAATTAACCATTTACACCCCAAAGTATGAAAATATGATATATTTGGTTTCTTGCCATAGTACAATTCAAATAAAGTTTTGTTGAGTATTGATCTAGCAAAGATTCTACTAATAATATAACATGTTGTGTTTATTGCTTCAGCCCAAAAATATTATGGGTGACTATATTCACTCAACATTGTCCTAGTCATCTCTTGCAAGGATCTATTTTTCCTTTCAACTACTCCATTTTGTTAGGGTGTTCTTCGAGTAGAGACAGTTTGAAGAATTCCTTTTTTTTCACAGAAATTACTAAATTTATGGTTTTCAAATTCTCCACCATGATCACTCCTTATGGCTACTATATGAGAGCTTTGTTCATTCTGTACACATTTGAAAAATACCTCAAAGAATGAAAAAGCTTTATCTTTGGATGCTAGAAACATTACCCAAGTAAATCTACGAAAGTCATCTATAATGATATATGCGTAATGTACCAACTAAATCCATATGTCGCAATTGAAGAGGTTTAGTTGTATATACTTTTTTATTTGATTTGAATGATTCTTTTACCTGCTTACCTTTCATGCAAGCATCACATAACTTATTGTCAAATTTGAGTTTTGGTAAGCCAACAACTAGATCTTTATTATACAATCTTTCAATCAGATTCTTATTGGCATGTCTTAGTCTTCTATGCCATAACATGGGTTCATTTTCACTTACAACAAAATATTTGAGTTGGATATCACATAAGTCCACCAAATACACATTTCCATGTCTCTTTTTAAGTACTACAACTGAATTTGTACTATTAAAAATAGAATAAGTATAAAATTCAAACACAACTTTGTAACCATCGTCACAGAATTGACTTACACTTCATAGATTGTGTTTTAATCCTTTTAGTAATAAAACATTTGAAATTGTAATAGAGGGTGTTTAGCCAATTTTATCAATTCTAACTACTCTACCTTTTTCATTATCCTTAAAGGTAACTATTCCTCCGTTCTTAGCTTTAAGTTCTGTGAATAGCTCCCTTTCTCCTGTCATATGTCTTGAGCAATCACTATCAATGTATCACTTGCTATTCTCTGTGGCTCTCAAATACACCTGTAGTAATAAATTTAAGTTGTAACTTTTGGTACCCATTTAGGAATGAGTTCAAGTGAGTTGTAGTAGAGTATTTTGGCATCCATTATTTTTTACGTGCTACTAAACTATTTTTTGGGTATCTAGTTGCATTTACAGCTTTGGCAACTATCTTAGGAATCCAAATCATATTTTGTTTGGGTTCTGATGTTCTTTTATGATTTTTTTTTGGTTTCCTATATCTTTCTTTGTTTTAAGTTTGAACAAGGTAGTAGTTAGCATTCTTCTAAGAGCATGAGCTTCTGCTTTAATTTGCTCAAGTTCTACATTGACATTTGAATCAGTTTTGAGCAATATGTTTTCTTGTTTTAATTTGGAGCATTCATTTATTTTTCTTTCAAGTTCTCTCTTAGTTTCTTTGTGTTTAGCTTTAAATGTTTTGAAATCTGAATACAATTCTTCTAATAATTCCTCAATATTAGAAATTTCAGGTTTTCAGTTTACCTTATCATTGTGAATCGCCATGAAGCTTATTCCCATATGATGTTCTTCTTGATCCTTTTCTTTAGAGCTGAGTGAGCTGAATTGAGCTTCATTTTATTCTTCTTCTTCGCTTAAGCTTTCTTGCATCATGTTTTCCAGCATTTCTCATGCAACTATGGCTCTCTTTTTCTTTCCAAATTTCTTGTTGTTAGAGATATTCTTTTTGTCAAAGTAAGAATTATACCTTTTCTTCATGTCTCCTTGCTTTTGTCTGGTTCTAGGCAGTCAAACTTCATATGCCTAGGCTTGTTGCAGTTGTAACAGATTGGAATTTTCTTTTTCTTATCTTTACTTTTGAAGTTGTTTCCAAATCTTCTCTTTTTGAACATGTTTCTGAATCTTCTTGTTATCATTGCTATATCCTCATAATCTTCAGATGTTGAGGTATCTTCTAAAGATTCTTCATTTTTTCATTCTGCTTGTAAGGTTGTTGTTTTCTTGCCTTTGACTTCATCTGGTGCTTTCTGCTTCATTAGTACTTCATGGGTCATGAGTGATCCCATGAGTTCTTCTATTGTTACTTTTGTTAGATCTTTTGTTTCTTGAATACTAGTCACTTTAAGCATCCAATGTCTAGGGAAAGATCTCAAGATTTTATTTACCAGCTTAGTCTCTTCATATTTTTCTCCTAAGCTCTTTAGGATGTTGGTGATTCTGAAATCTTCCAAACATTTCAGAAATGGTTTCTAATTCCTTTATTGAGAAGGCTTCATATTCCTGTACTAGTTTATTTATCTTAGTCTCCTTTACTAGGTTTGTACCTTCATGTGCTACCTTAAGTTTATCCCAGATTTCTTTAGCAGAATCACATGCAGAAATCTTTTCAAACTTAGAGGAGGTTAAAGCATAGTAGAGGCAGTTCTTTGCCTTAGCACCACATTCTACTGCTTGTATATCCTCTACAGTGTATTTGTCTTCAGTGTTGGTAACATTCTTTCCATTTTTTACTACAAGCCACAACTAGTAATCTGTGGCATTTAAAAAATTTTGCATTCTCATTTTCCAATACCTGTAATTTGTTCTATCAAATAGAGGGGGTCTGGAAGTAGATTGTCCTTTGGCAAATGTATTGTGGAACATACTGATCATTTTGAATCTCTTCACAAGTTAATAAACTGGTAATCAAGATTTAACTAGCAAAGTCTACTCTAATACCATTTGTTAGTCCCTTCTGCAATGGTAGCACAAGAGGGGGGTGAATTGAACTTTTAAAACTTTTGACCCAAATCAGATGATTATAGTGTTGCAAGAATAAATAAAACAGATTGCACAATAAACAACACAAAATTTTTATAATGGTTTGACCCTTCTTGGGTTCCTACTCCACTTCTTTGAGTTAGTCTTCTCTACTGAGCTTAGGTTCAACTAATACCTTGATTAATCTGATCAAATACATGTTGGTTTTACAACAAGCTCACTAGCTAACTTATTGGTTTTCCAAGCTAACCAGAAACTTACATCACCTGTTGATTTTTCAAAGCTCACTAACAAACTTACACCCTTTCAGCAAGTTTCCTACTTGCTTATCTAAATACATAAACACCAAGCACTTTGTCGGTGTTGCTAAACACTAAAAGAAGTGTACAGATAAATCCCTCTTAATTGGGCAAACTTATACAAAGATGTGGAATTCTAATTGAAAGAATAAGAAGTAAGAGTAAAAGATTCAAAATCCTTGATCGAGTAGAGATTTGAACTTGGAGAACTCTCAATGAGTTGTATTCATTGGATTTGAACTTTGAAGGAAGGTTATGAATGCTCCTTGTGTGATCAACAAAGTTCAAATGATATTCAATCAGGTTTTTCTTTCTACTTCTGAATCTCTCTTTTGTAGGTTGGGAGAGACTTTTCCGTTGCTAATCTTGGTAGACATTCAAAAGTTTGAAAACATTTTTCTTTACCTTATCCTTTGTCTGACGTCTGACTTGGCTACCTTCTGGTATCAGTCTACTACTTCTGTTGCTGACTTTTCCAAACGTTCACTGTTTGTATCAAGGGTTCTGAAAAGATGAGTGAATAGTTATGTCTTGACTAATTTTGGTTTATCTGAATTTTTTCTGATTTTCAGAAGTAATTTTAATTCTACTCAGTTGAGACATTCATTTGTAGATAGAAGTTTAGATTTTTTGAAATTATAATGTCTTCGGGAAAGCGATCCAAAACCTATTCAAACATCTCCAAAGCTTGGTTAACATCTCTGAACATTGTTTGAATCTTTTCCGAAACTTGGCTTCAAGTTCTCCGAAGCATGATTATTTCCTCTAAAGCATAGCTAATTATCTCTGAAGCTTGTCTTGTTGTTTCCGAAGTGTCTTTTTCTGAAGCATTCTTCATAATTTCGAAGCTCTCTTGATAATTTCTGAAAGGCATTGTGACTTGTTTAAAGCAATCTTGATTATCTCTAAAGCGCACTTGTAAGATCTCCGAAGCTTTGAAAAAGACTCCATTATGCTTTAATATTTTCCAAAGTGTGCTTGTGATGATTTCTGAAGCTTACAAAGAGGATTCCGAAGTGTGCTTGAACATTTCCAAAGCTTACTATTTTTACTCACAAACTTATCCGAAGCTTTCTAATTGTCTCTAAAGTTTATTTGCATTCTTTCTGAAGTGAACTATAACCACTCAGAAGTTGCAATGTGACTTGTCCAAAGCTTGTTGAGACATTTCTAAAGTTTGTTAGGTTATCTCCAAATTTTGTTGAGACAATTCTAAAGCTTATCTGTAATGTCTCTGAGCCATGCTACATCGATTCCGAAACAATATATATTTTACTTTGAAGTTTGCTAGGACATTTTAGAAGCAATCCAATCTTTTCCAAAGTGCATTAAAGTGATTCCAAAGTTGCTTCTTTTGACTCCAAAGCATGTCTTCAATACTTCAAAAATTCTATTTTCTTGAATTAAGTATATGTAAAGTTTATATACTTAATTTTGAAATAACATTTACTTCATATCTTCCTTTTGTCATTATATTCAAGTTGAATTGTTTAAACTTTCTGTAACATTTTTGAAAATAATATGTTAGTACCTTAATGTTTCACTCATGCTTTTGTTCATCATCAAAACATACTTGGATAAGAATGTTCATCATCAAAATCAGGCTAGATAACATAGTTTAATAGTAGCATAGTTTTTTTTTGAAACCCCCTTGGTTATTGATGGTCAAATTCTAATTCCTCGTAAGTGCATAAGTCTACAACAGTATAACATGCAAGAATAAGGGTCAATCACATAGGGAATTTATCAAACTAATTTAATTAAATCTAGTTACTGAAATTAAGATAATCCAAAATCAACAAGATGAGATGGAAACAAAGTAAATGTAAATCAACTTATAAAGTTTTGAAAATAATAGAAACAATGATTAATGTAAGAGAAACTTCACAGGATACAAGAATCTAAAGATCAGATTTCATCGCTCTAGATATCCTATGTCATTAGGATGTTGGATTCAATTCATTTATTGGGTTTGTTCAATCCAATATATGATTATTATCGTTAGAAGTCTAGGTTTAAATCAAGTATTTTCACCCATTCAATTACCTATGACATATAGTGTAATTGTGGTTGAAAAGTCATTAAGATCATAAGAACTTTAGTGAACCAAATAGAATAGTTTAGCATAAGGTATCTACCATAAACATCATTTCATTCATTTAAGAGAGCTATCACATGTTTTAGCATAAGGTGTCTACCATAACCATGTTTCAAACAATCAATTTAATTCATAGAATTGGTGATCAAGCAATTTAATAAATTAAATGATTATAATAAACATAATGAATAAAATAAGTAAACTTAAATTGATTAACCATCAATCCCTATTTAACATAAAATATTCATGAGGGCTACATCATCACCTTAGAAAAAGAACAATTAGTTCATAATAAAAATAAAAGGAACTCTCCTGAAAATATTTTGTACATGTTCCCCTCCCTATTTTAGTCATAAGAACCTCTTTAAATAACCTAAATTAGGGTTTGTTTGCACCCTAATACATAATTACATTGTATTTTGCACAGACAAGATGTAAAAAGCTCAAATATTAAGTTACCACATGTTCTAGGCACTATTGTGCCCACTTGGGTACTGAAACGCCCAAGAATTTGTCTAGTAGCACCACTTTTCAGCGACGTGGGCATTGCGGCACCCACTTGAGTGCTATGGCACCTAAAAGTTTATGTAGGAGTAGTTTTGGTATTTGGCTATAACTTTCTCATCCAATATCAAAATGTAACACCCAGGGGTATTAATTTAAGGATTTCAATGTTAAAGCATGAATTATTATGTTAAATTATGGATTTCTATTAAAAAGTTGTGACTATGAGTTTATGTGGGCAGCAAAATGAAATTTAAATTTTTCATGAGTTAGAATTATTGAAATTGGGATGAAGTGGTGCACGGGTGTGATGAAATCAATATGTATATTTGAGAATGAGTTAATTGATATGTTCTTTATTCATTTGGACTTGATTTTAATTGATTATTGTGGAATTTATTTGAAAATGAAATGATTTTTATTGTATATGATGTGTATGGAAATTTAGTAAAGTCATGCCAATTGGGTGCAATGATTATATGATTTAATGTATAATGGTTAAGGAAACTTTTGATATATTTAATAATATTTAATATGAAAAATCATGTTAAAATACATGGGGAAGTGCTTGAGGAAATTTTCAATGGTGCAGGACATAATGCAAAAAATTCTATGAAATTAATGAGCATATGTCCAACTTTATTTCATGATGCTATGTTTAATTAGGTGAGGAATTTAGTCTGTTTTAATGTCCTGAATTATATGGCATTATTATTAGAAAATGCAAAGAAAAAGGAGTAAAATGGAATGGTTCCAATGTGTATGAATTAAATGAGAATTCAATGGAATTATGTTGATTATATGTGTTATTATTACATGATTTGAATTGTGATTATTGGAGAAATTTTATATGCATTTTTGTGTTATAATATATGAAAAAATTATAGCTAAAATGCATGAGAAAGAAAAAGAGAAATGGAAAAAAACCAAAGGAGCACAAGAGTATGTTAAGAAAAAGCTGAATTTGAAAAAGGGGTCAATTATGACCAATTTTTGACCTAAATGATGGATGATTTTGTTGTCTTATGAGGAAGTTATAATCAATGCACTTTGAAGTTATATTTCCAAAAAATTAAGAATCAAGTAATTTGGACATCGTATGAGAGAGATATGTTTAATTTAGTGAGACTATCTCTAGTGCCAAAAAATTATGTCAAGGGCTAAGTCGATGGCCTGGTTTTTAGCCCAGATTTGGGCCTGTTCTTCCCCGTTTTCTCTCTTTCCCCTTTTTCTCTAGTTCCCTCGTATATCCATAGAAAACCCATCCCCTTTTGCCCCATTTTCTTGAGATTTTAGTTGGAAAATCACAATATTTGCATGTAAATTCATGGGTTTATGGACCAAAACCACTTTCTCTCACTGTTTGAGAGTGGTTCTATGGATGGAAGCTATGTGACACATAATCTACATCTGATATTTAAAGATTTGGAGTTGGGAACGATGGGAGATGAAAGTTATGTTTGAAAATCAAGGCAAATCCCTTTTTTTTCATGAGATTTCATATTTTTCATTTGTTAGGGTTTTTACCCCATTTCATAAATAGTGAAATGGTGGGATTTGCATGGGTTTTATGTTGAATTTGATGGGAAATTGACCAATGTATGATTTACAATGTGTTTGGTGTGATTTAGACATGATTAATTATGGTTATGCAATTACCCCATTCGTGAATAGTAACTCTAATTGTGAATTTGATATTAAATTATGTAAATGGATGGGAAAATTTCTTTAATATGTGGTTTATGATGTGTTTATCTTGATTCAAACTTGATAAGATGGAATAATCATTGTGTATGGCTGTGAATAGTAACTTGTGAATAGTAAACATGGAGGTTTTGTGTAAAACTTGACTATATATGGTTAAATTGAGTTAGAAGTGTGATTAGCATGTATTTGAGGTAAATTAAAGGTTAATGATGCTATGGGTTTATTATGTATTATTGGGAATGAAAATCCCTTAACCCATGTTGTTAAGGAATTTGTAAACAAATGATACTTATAGGCTGTTTAATGAAATGGGTTAATGAGAAACTATATATAATTGAGTAATTTGATTGTAGTTTATGATTTGCTATGAGCAAGATGATATCCAATTGTAATAAAGTACATGATTATGAATATTTATAAAGGGTATTAAGTGAAATAGCCTTATGTCTAATGTTGGAATCCATGTAGGCACTCGAGACATATGTAAACTTATAAATGGATTGGGTTATGGTATTTGGTCATGATATTTCATTTTATTGATAATAAATTATCATGTAGATTAAATCATGATACAAATAATATATGGGATTCATATGTTATGTATAGGACCAATTGAGCATGGATTTGGGAAGCCAAGCTTGAGAACATGAGGACTGTAAGTGGGCTCATCTGGAGGTAAGTAGGCTCCCTTTTTGCTTAAATGAATGCATGGTTGGGGATAAAGTTTATACCATTTGTGTGAATCCCGGCATATATGATTGGATGGGGATAGAAAATATCCCATGAGTTTTAAAAGTTTATATTTCTTTAGTTTTGTGAATACTTGAATGTTAGGGATAGCGAGTATCCCTTAGATTCAAATAATTGGTGCTTTATTTATGATATGAACATATAATTGCAAGGGATAGAAAGTATCCCATGATTTTTGTGATTGTATGTTCTTGTGTATGGATGTCTAGATGAAAGGGATAAAGAATATTCCACATGTATAATTGTATAGGTGTGAATGGGTGTATTGATGGGGACAATGGACATCCCAGTAACTTTCTTTTGTGAATGCATAGGTGGATGGGACAAAACGTATCCCATTGTTTTATGTACTATGATAATAATTATAAATGGATGAAAATGCTTGGTGATAAGGCAACATGTGAATGTCATGTATACTTGTATACTCTTCAGTATACGAGTATGATTGCATTGATGTGATGTTTAGAATGTCATGGACATGTAGAGCTGTTATTATTTACTATGCTTATTGTTGATTCATTTGTTATCATTTTTATTGAAATGCCTACTTACTGAGTTTGCCTGAAACTCACACCTTCTTATTTTAATTTTTAATTGGAAGGTCAGGTAAAGAATTCCAACTGTGGGTTAGAGTTGAGAGGCAAAATTTGAAGACCTTTTTTTTGTATAAGAATTTGTGATTGTAATTTCAAAATGTGTTTGTATGTGATTGTATTTAAGAGATTCCAAATGATGTAAAAGATAAATATATTGGCATGTCATATGAATTATTGATAATATTTTATATGGATTTGTATGATCCTAGTGAGTTGAATTGCCAGCATGATACTGTTCCGGTCTTGGGTAGGTAGTTGTGGGTGTGGGTGTTTGTTTTGTGATTAATACAAATATTTTATAATTATTAAACTTATATTTGTATATGATAAATGTATGCACAGGTATAAATGCTTACATTTCAGGGTAGACTCTACAGGAATTTTAGCAAAATATTTTCCCTTAAAAATAGAGAAAATACTGGGAAATGGTAAAACGCATAGGCCACTAAGCTGGGCGTTACACAAAATTAACATTAAATCTATGGGGTATTCACTATCCCCACAACTATACAAAATCATATACACCTAAACATCAGCCCATTTAAAAGCATGGGATACTTTTGATTCCTAACAATTCACACAGTCATAAAACATAAAAACATTAAATCATATAATAATAGGGGAGGTCCTTGATCCCCATCATTTCACACCAACACAGAATTAAACAAAAATGCATGTTAGATAATGAAAGCTCAAGGGATATTTGCTATCCCAAAAATTCATACATTCATATCAAAATATAAACATCCATGAAAACGCGGTGCCCGAAGGTTTGGGATATTCATGATCCCATCAAACCATACATTCAAACACAAACAAAGGAGGAAGCCTACTTACCTCAAATGAGAATAAATCCACAATATTCAATTCAACACTTGACTTCCAAAGAAAGGCCTAATGTTTCCTACATATATAGCATATTTCATAATTGAATTTACATATGTCAAATGAAAATCGAACTCAATTCCATAAACTACACTACTAGGTGAAATTTCACCCAAGTCATATTTCTAGTTGTTTCCTTTATTTGAATACTCTACTCATGATCTAATTATCATCCCTAAACATCACCTTCCTCATTTCCATAATTAGGTAAGTTCAATAAACACAAAACAGCCCTTAAACACTCTTTATAAATGAAATTAAATTAATGATAAAAATTTCAGCTTGTTGTCCTCTTTCCAAATTACCAATTGGTGAACTATAAACCCTCTTTCCATAACAATATCCATTACATTTTCAAAGGCATTTCACTAGCTCTTTACATTTACTTTTTACTCACTTAATTGAAGTCAAATAAACCAAATTTTTAAGTGTACAAACTATGCATATAGCTTCCCGTTTTTGGGGTGATTTTCAAGATACATTTCCATTGAGTTTTTCACCCGACAAAATGTTTCTAACTGAATTATCCTTAGAATTATACCATAAGCAAGTTAATTACCTCCCAAATAAATCAAACCATCTGCCCTAATTCATTATTCATAACTACATGGCCTCTCTTTAGGTCATTTTATCAAACATGTTACATGCATGATTTAACTTGCATTTTCTACCAACATATAGTGTATAAAATGCATTTCCATCATTGCACATTCATAACCGAACATAATCAATAGCAATTGAGCATAATAATTAACCCATTAAACTTTAAACTTGTTCAATACTCTATCCAACCTCTAATCACACCCAAATCTCAACCAATATCCATGTATGTTGCTGTCCATTTTGTGGACAACAACATGAGTGGATAAATCACACACAAATCACCATTAAAACATTGCATTAACCCTCAATATCATTTCCCCCAACAATTCCCCAATCAATCCGCACCAAAAAGCCCCAAACATATTACATTTTCATCATATAAAATGGGAAGTAATTACCTTTAATCCTTGTGTTGATTCCTTTAAAAAAATGCAAATTCCAATTTGATCTTCACCCTCCCGAGGATTTGCAACAACAAAATCGAGATTTACTTGAGGATTCTCTTCCCTTGCACATCCAAATGGGTTGTAATGATGTTTACTAATGGTGTAAGGTTAATTGCAAGAGAAATAAAAAATTTTCATGCAAGATTTGGTAGGGAGATGTGAACATGAATGGGTAGCAATAGGGCTAATTTCTAGGGGTGTGAGAGAGGGAGAAGGCTAGGAGACCTGAGGATGGTAGAGTACTTAAGTGTTGCTCCATTTTGGTACTCCACTAATGCATTTCTATTCCATACACTTGCAACCCATAATTTCCATCATTTCATCTATTAATTCTCTTAAAATACCAAAATTAATTTGATGTTATAATTCCCTCAAAAATATGTCAAAACATTTAATTAAAGTAGCCCAATAGTTCACACCATTACTTTTTGGTAGTTTAGAATAGTCTCACTATTTTGATTGTAATTTCTTCATCCAATATCAAAATTAAGTGATTCTTGATTCAATGCAAAGATAATTTGAAGATATACAACTTTTATGTTGAACACTTGTTCTAATTCATTTATTATCTATATCAACAATTAGACACAAATGATCCCTTTTCAAATTCAGAATTTCTCAAAATACGCTTATGCTATTTTGGGTTTTTCTCAATCTTTCCTTTATTTAATTTCATTCTTTTCCACCTATTTTCACATGATTTTTCCACATAAATTATGACCACAAAAACATACTAATTCACTTGCATAATTAAAGTTAACATCATATAATTATTTAAATATATACACATAAAGTTTTTGCCATAAATTATGCATCATGTCATAAATTTTTCTAAATTTCTTATGCATTTTCTAATGCTTTAAATTCATAATTTTTTCATAAATCCATCCTCCAAAATACTCAATATTTGGGTTGAATAAATTACAAATTTAATCATAAAATTATTATCACATGTGCACATTAAATTCATCATGCACCATTTTATCCTGAATTTCATAAATTTTCCTACTCTAAATTAAAATTTCAATTTAATCACTGTATAAAATTCAAAATCACAACTTTTGAATGATAATTTATAATTTAACACCACCAAGTGTTACAAACCATCCTCCTTATAAAAAGTTTCATCCTTGAAACTTTAGTTATCAACCTATAAGTCAAAATATCATTTTTGTCA
Organism: Pouteria campechiana; assembly: GCA_036873735.1. Taxonomy (NCBI): domain Eukaryota; kingdom Viridiplantae; phylum Streptophyta; class Magnoliopsida; order Ericales; family Sapotaceae; genus Pouteria; species Pouteria campechiana. Next base: position 12,066 of record JAYJMB010051157.1, read on the forward strand.
CGCTTCCGCTATGTACTTTGATACACAAAAGCAATTAGTTATACACGTCACTAGTCCATTATGACTAATTTACATCTTGTGAATTCATATACTCATGATATGCTATACAAAGGTGCTTTTCCTGATTGTATAATTTAAGCCATAATAAAAAATAACATATATAAGATGCTTAAACCAAACTTACTCAAATCAATATAATATAATCACAATTAATCTGATAATCCATGCGAATGTCATGGCATACAGTCATACTTGAATGATACAATTGACCCAAACCAGGGTCATGCACAGTCATATTGAATGAATATACACATAGCTAGCCAACTCGAGGTGCATACAAATGATGCATACTATATCACATACATGGCACATCCATGTGCTTATAACATTTCCATCACCTTATGTCCACATATTCATTAGCATTAACCAAAGCAACATCAAGATAATGCTTATGATGCAATGCTCATGATGCACACTGCTACATACTCTAGGCCCAGTGCATCCTTACTAGGAACCTCACTAGCATCACAAATTTATCCCTTCCGGGGCTAGGCATCCTTACAAGGAACCTCCCATAATACCATTTGTACCAATTAGGCCATCCAAACCAGTCATTAAGCAATGCTCAACCTTGCCGATTGTCCACACAATCCCTCACAATAACTGGTAGTTTTTACAAGCTAACCACTAACTCATTAATAACCAGTGGTTTTCGTGAGCTGACCACTAACTCAATGGTTTCCAAGCTTACCAATTCATGAGCTGACCACCAACTCACTAGCAAACATTGTTATATCAAGTTAATGCATATGTATGCCACCCACATACATTATATCTATAAATCTATACCACTATGTAAACACATTCCACATATATAACATTCACCATTAGAGCAATTCAGGCTCAGAGCAAATTCAATGTCAATACACAAGGAAATACCTCAATTCATCAATTATATCAAAACAATTCAATTAAAGTATAGTGGAATTTAGTAATAACCAACACAATCATGATGCACATGCCAACTAATTCAAATCAACCGACTCACAAACAAGGTTATTCAATCATACATAACAGATCATCTTGTTTAATAATCAATCATGGCAAGACAATGCCATATTAATACCATTTCAATTAACCGAATCAATCAAATTAATACATAAATGCAAAACATTATCTCAACATATCCATCACATCAGTTCCATTCTAGCATTACAATCACAATAATTCCATTCTGACATTAAAATCATAACCATAAAACTTATCAAGCAACATTCATAGAAGTTCTGCCACTACATACCATGTCCCATCAAGGCCATTAAACAACCAACCAAATTTACATCACATCTTATTTTAAGAAATCCAACGATTTTACTATAAGCAAACAAACAAGTGAACTCAATTTTAGTTTCTAGTATCTATACATGAAACTTCATAGTTTCATCATTTCACTTGCATTCTAATAGTCAATTTCAAATACACTATAAATAAACAATATTCAATTCCAACTCAATTCACGAAACTTCAGAGCTTCCTTTATTTGGCACACTATATAATGTAACATTCAAACATTCCATATCAAACACAATGTAAAGGACCATATATCGACCTTCTTATATGATGCACATATGGGCACTACAATGCTTCACTGCAATATTCTAATCATTAAAAGGCATAAACCATCCCTAGATCACTCTTGCGCTATCACAACACTATCACCTGCATTTCATATTAGTATAATCTATCTATTATCATATCAATTCACAAGTATCATATAAATATTTTCCTTTTTCCTCACTCATGCCTTCTAGATATAGCTGACATTTCCCTTACATTTTAATGTTTGTTTATACGTTCAATAGCATGTCATGCTCTCTTTCTTCTAATAAATACTGTCATCATGATTCTAGGCCTAATGCTCTCACATAGATCAGCAAGTAGGCTTTGATACCATCTATAACGCCTCGCACCCCCACCCTATGTGTTTTAACCACGCCACCCCAGGGCTGACAATGAACGCTATCATCTTGTATTTTAGAGAAGAATCTTACCAAAAATTTGACAGAATCTCCCTTGAAATATAAGGCATTTGCACCTGATATACTTGTGTGATATCACATACAATTAATAATTCTATAATATAAAATAATAATTATATTTAAACACCAAACACCATACTCATACTCACAACTCTGCTCAAGATTAAAACCAGGTCATGATGGCAACCACACAACTACAATTAAAATTATATCACTAGGACATGCCCATGCTATACAATATACATCATTCTAATCTTATTACAAAATTAAATTAAACTTTTAATTTACAAAGATATAATATGAAGGGATTCCAATCCCAATTTACCATTTCTTAATTAAAATATCTTCAAATCTAGATTATTATTCCATAGTTGGGATTCTTTACCTATCTTGTCAGCTAAAAAATAGAATAAGAAGGCATGACTTTAGGCAACTTAGTAATAGGCAAGTTAGCAGTCCAAAAATTTGAAACTTAAATTCCTAAATTAACTATCACAATCACAACTATAGCATAACATGCACAACTTCCATCACATCAACTCATAATGAAATCAACATTAAATCTATGGGGTATTCACTATCCCCACAACTATACAAAATCATATACACCTAAACATCAACCCATTTAAAAGAATGGGATACTTTCAATCCCTAACAATTCACACAGTCATAAAACATAAAAATATTAAATCATATGATAATAGTGGAGGTCCTTGATCCCCATCATTTCAAACCAACATAGAATTAAACAAAAATCCATGTTAGTCAATGAAAGCTCAAGGGATATTCGCTATCCAAAAATTCATGCATTCATATCAAAATATAAACATCCATGAAAACCCGGTGCTCGGAGGTTTGGGATATTCATATTCCCATCAAACCATACATTCAAACACAAACAAAGGAGGAAGCCTACTTACCTCAAATGAGAATAAATCCACAGTCTTTAATTCAACACTTGACTTCCAAAGCAAGGCCCAATGTTTCCTACATATATAGCACATTTCATAATTGAATTTACATATGTCAAATGAAAATCCAACTCAATTCCATAAACCACACTACTAGGTGAAATTTCACCCAAGTCATATTTCTAGTTGTTTCCTTTATATTTGAATACTCTACTCATGATCTAATTATCATCCCTAAACATCACCTTCCTCATTTCCACAATTAGGTAAGTTCAATAAACACAAAACAACCCTTAAACACTCTTTATAAATGCAATTTAATTGATGATAGAAATTCAACTTCTTGTCCTCTTTCCAAGTTATCAATTGGTGAACTATAAACCATCTTTCCATAACAATATCCATTACATTTTCAAAGTAATTTCACTAGCTATTTACATTTACATTTTACTCACTTAATTGAAGTCAAATAAACCAAAATTCCAAGTGTACAAACTGTCCATATAGCTACCCATTTTTGGGGTGATTTTCAAGATGCATTTCCATTGAGATTTTCACCCTACAATATGTTTCTAACTAAATTATCCTTAGAATTACACCATAAGCAAGTTAATTACCTCCAAATAAATCAAACCATCTGCTCTAATGCATTATTAATAACTTTATGGCCTCTCTTTGGGTCATTTTATCAAACATGTTACATGCATGATTTAACTTGCGTTTTCTACCAACATATATTGTATAAAATGCATTTACATCATTACACGTTCACAACCAAACATAATTAATAGCAATTGAGCATAATAATTAACCCATTAAATTTTAAATTCATTTAATATTCTGTCCAACCTCCAATCATACCCAAATCTCAACCAATATCGATGTATGTTGCTGTCCATTTTGTGGACAACAACATAAGTGGATAAATCACACCCAAATTACCATTAAAACATTGTATTAACCCTCAATATTATTTCCCCCAATAATTCCCCAATCAATCCACACCAAAAAGGCCCAAATAGATTACATTTTCATCATATAAAACCCTAGCAACTAGAAAATCCAAAATTAGTTTAGGGGAAGCAATTACCTTTAATCCTTGTGTTGATTCCGTCAAAAAAAGATGCAAATCCAAATTTGATTTTACCCTCTCCATGAGTTGCAACAACAAGACAGGGATTTACTTGAGGATTCTCCTGCCTTGCTCATTCGAATGGGTTGTAATGAGGTTTACTAATGGTGTAAGGTTAATTGCAAGAGAAATAAAAAATTTTCATGCAAGATTGGTAAGAGATGGAGACGTGAATGGGTAATTATGGGGCTGATTTCTATAGGTTTGAGAGAGGGAGACTGGTGGGAGACGTGACAATGGTGGAGTACTTAAGCGTTGCTCCATTTTGGTACTCCACTAATGCATTTCTATTCCATACACATGCAACCCATAATTTTTATCATTTCATCTATTAATTCTCTTGAAATATCAGAATTAATTTGATATTATAATTCCATCAAAGGTGTGTATTAATTAAATAAATAATTTTCCTCAAATAAATATAAGTAATATTATTTAAATCATGATTACCTTGCCTCAATCAAATTATGGGTCGTCATTAACCCACTAATAATTAACCCTCAATTATTACTTAAAATCAATAAATCACTTAAAAATTCCACATAATAAAAATATATTTATCTCAATGGGTCTTACATATGATTTTGCAAGATTATTTTGCATAATCAATACACAAAATTCTAATTTATACACTTTAAACTCATCCTTAATTATCCACCAGACACAGGCTCAATAATGTTTGCATATCTCTATCATATGATATCCAAATGATATAATTTCTAAGGAATTGGAAATATTTCTTCAAAGGATACAATTGTTATGTTAATAACTATTTCTGAATCATTCCAAAAATTTGTTAAAAAATTTAATTAAAGTGGTCCAATAGTTCACACTGTTATGTTTTAGCAATTTAGAATAGTCTCACTGTTTTGATCATAATTTCTTCATCCAATATCGAAATCAAGTGATTCTTGATTCGTTGGAAAGATAATTTAAAGATATACAACTTTTATGTTAAAAACTTGTTCTAATTCATTTATTATCTATATAAAAAATTAGACACAAATGATCCTTTTTCAAATTCAGAATTTCTCAAAATACACTTATGCTATTTTGGGTTTTTCTCAATCTTTCCCTTATTTAATTTCATTCTTTTCCACCCATTTTCATATGATTTTTCCACATAAATTATGACTACAAAACATACTAAATCACTTGCATAATTAAATTTAACATCATATAATTATTTAAACATATACACATAAATGTTTTGCCATAAATTATGCATCATGTCTTAAAATTTTTTAAATTTCTTATCCATTTTCTTATGGATTAAAATCATAATTTTTTCATAAATTTATCCTCCAAAATACTCAATATTTGGGTTTAATAAATTATAAATTTAATCATAAAATCATTATCACATGAGTACATAAAATTCAGCATGTAACATTAAATTCTGAATTTCACAAATTTTCTTACTCTAAATTAAAATTTCAATTTACTCACTGTATAAAATTCAAAATCATAGCTTTTTAATAATAATTTACAATTTAACACCACCAGGTGTTACACTCAATTACTAGATAATTAGGCTTGAAGTGACACATCCAAAGATCCATTTCACAACTCATGCATCATTTGTATCATAACCCAACACATGAATACACTAATGATGATCATTCATATTCTTTAGTTATGGTTACAAATGGTAATCATTCCCACACAATTCATGCACCACATGGACATCACCCATGTCCCTAGCTTGGCCAACTCATGACCATACCATAATTACACTGCTTAGTTCCATGACCAAGTTTTTAATACACTAAGTCATCTCATTGTTGATTCGAAAGATTTGGTTTTGATAATTTACAAAACTTATTTATAACTTAAATTATGATAATGATGTTTGCTAAGATCTTGTAAGTTAGAGGAAGAAATGAAGAAAAAAAAGATGCGTTACGAAGCAATAGAGGGATATACCACCTGGCATTACCAGTCGCCTGCGCATACTGCCTAGAACGCAGCCGATGCCCCAGCCACCTGCAATACTGCCTGTGAATGGATAGCAATATGCATTTGGGAGTTCTACTAGAAATTTGACAATAGTCAATACACCATACCACCTACCATATGGCTTGGGGTACAAGTTCTTGTACCCATTAGCCTAGATTAGAGGCATTCCATTGTACACATTTGTAAGAGTTTCTAGTTAGCTCTAGGAAACCAAATTGGGGAGTTGTTTGTTAGCTCTTGAGAAATTAGATTGTATGAGTTGGTGGTGAGCTTAGAAAAATTATCATTGTATAAGTTTGTTGGTAAGTTTAGAAACCAACAAGTTCGTTGGTCAGATTGGAAACTTACAAGTTAGTTGGTAAGCTTGGAAACCAATATTGTATATTTTTGGTGAGCTCTTGGGAAAGCTAGTTGTGTTTCCATAGGTTATAGTGGAACTCAAGGTTCGAGAAACCCTGGAAAGTGAAGTAGGTGCAAACGGGGTCTGAACCACTATAATTCTTATGTATTTATTGACGTGTGCTTGTGTGTTTTCCATATTCTTTTATTCTCTACACTTACACAATTATTTTATTTTCCCCACACCATTTGGATTCCATCTTTGCATTACACCCTACATTTTGGGGCCAACACTCATGACTCACATAGTCACACATGTAATCTACTCATGCAAGTATATTGCAATTCCACATCATACACATGCCTTAGCCTCCTTAAGGCTTCCATACACACAGATAATCATATCACACTGTACATGGAAATCTCACAACAAGTTCAAGTAATTCATGCACACAGCTATCACATAACAAACACAAACTCATGGGAAGGTTCTTACCTCCAAGCCCATGGTGTCATAGAAAGACAGAGATAGATTTGTCTCTCAAAAAACTTAGAAAGATTTTCAACCCATCAAAGATTAGAACAAGTGAGATTGAAGGGCCAAAGACTTGAGCAGACTTATTTTATGATCTAGCAAGAATCTCAATAGGAAAAAAGAGAACTATCTTCATGCTAGCCATCTAGACTTAAATATGAAACTAGCCCATGTCTTGATTTTCAATAATATATATCCAAAGATATGTAGCTTAGATCATATTTTAGAGAGCAATGCCAAAATCTTATGGGCAATGAAGAATCAGAAGAAGATGGACTTAGATTAGGTCATCTCAGACTTTCTATATATGATTAAAACTAACTAGAGATTTCCATTACCATGTGGAATGATCCTCATAAAAATCATGAAAGAAGCTGGAGTAAACCTCTCAGGAGAAGATGGAGAGGCTTCCAAAGCTACAGACTGGATCAACCATACATTTATCAAGAAAATGGGATTCAAACAAACCACACATGGATGGGCTTCTAAAAGACCCAAGTAATCTAGAAAAGTTAAAGAAATAAGAGCGAGCAGAAAAAGCAGGAGTAGAAGAAGAGAGAACAAGAGAAGAAGTAGAAAAAGCAGAAGTAGAAAAAGAGAGAACAAGAGAAGAAGAAGGAGAAAGACAGAGAACAAAGTGAAGCAATAGTAGAGATCTCTCAAACTAGGCCAACTAGGCTTGCTCTATCTCTCCAAACCACCCCTTCAAGACCAAAACAATCCATTCCATCAGCCATCCCAAGTCTTCACCAAATCCAAACTGTCATATAAAATAGTATCTCCACCCACCTAGAGCCTTTGCATATTAGGATGGAGTCTTTATCTCAAAGAGTGAACAAACTAGAAGAGTTAGTCACTCTGAAGTTGGATACTCTTATCTCAATGTTTGAATCTATTCAAGGCAAATCCACTTCTCATCCATGCAAACCAATTCAGTCAACTCACTCATCTTCCACCGAAGCATTCCCTTTCCAACATACTCACAAAACTCCATCTCCTTTACACCCATCACATGTCTCCTCACCATTTGAACTTCCACCTAAAGAAGTACAAACTCTTGCTATGGTGCCATACCAACCCATACTCTTACCATCCAAGCAATCATCTCCACCTCTCTTCAAAACAATTCCACATCAACCATCCCCTGCAAAGCCAACTTCCATAAGCTCTGCATGCAACTAGCCTACTTTATTAATGCAAAAACATCACTACTTCTAGAAAATTAAAAAGACTAAAAACAACAGCTTGGGTTGCTTCACAAAAAGTGCTCTATTTAATGTCTGAGTAAGACTAACTCCCTTTTTTCTATAATTTTCAATTTCCCACTCTTCTTTTGGCTATAATTGCTTTTGCTTGCTCTAGTTGGTTAGGCAACTTCCCATGTCTGTGACTCTGTACCGCTTCTATAATTTGTCATAACTAAGTTTTCATCCTTTTTACGAATGCCTCCATGTTATGGAACCTTGAATCAATGTTTTAGAATTGGGTTGCATGATTCTGGAACTCAGTTTGTGTTACTTGGATGAAACTGTGCATGGTTTCTTCAAGCATAGGCTTTTTCAGTTGAGGTTGAAACATGGTTCTTGCCTAATTCTGACTTCTTTCATTGTTCTAAGAGAAGTTAGGATGATTTCTCCAACTAGGATTGTAAGTGTTTGAGTAAAGGTCATTTCGTGGCCTTTGGTTGTAGAAGTTTATTGCATTAGCTTGCTTGGCATCACCTGCAAAATGTTCATTTGAAGGGCAAACATTAGGTGAATGTCCTGAATTGCCATAAAAGAATAAACCTCCACTGCAGCAGGTTGTGATTGCTTCAAGTGCACCATTATAGAGGACAATGCCTTCATCTACTTAGCCATCTCTGACATCTACATTGATAGATCAGAATTAGAAATCACTTCATAAAGTCCCCTAGATATACCTCTTACACTTTCCTATTGAGAATTTGCTCCCAACATCTCATAAAGCTCATAAGTTTCTTCTGGAGTCTTCTCTCCCATTGTCAGCTATAACTTGGCATGGTTGTGTTAGTCCATCATAGAAAAATTGGTTAAGTAACTCAAGTGGATATCTATGATGAGAGCATTGAACCATAATTGCTTTAAACCTTTCCAATTTAGAAAAAGTAACTATTTTGCTTCTCAATTTAGTAGTTTTAGCATAAGAGTAAATTTTTTCAATGAACTTATTATAAACTACTCCCTAAGTTGTTAATGAGCCAGGGGCTACTATCATGAACAATGTCTTGGCTGCATCTTTCAAAGTATATGGAAAATATCTCATACATAACTAATCTTTTGTTAGCCCCTACGATGGAAATGTTTGGATGGTTGAATAGAAATCATGCATGAAAGTCCATGGATCCTCTGAAGCTAGCCCATGAAAAGATGGGGGCATGTTAAAGTAAATATGTTTCAAGTCATAATTTCTAGGATCCACATCTAATATAATGCATGAAGGTGAAATCCCTATAGTAGGGCGTGCAAACTCTTTCATTAATTGTTGAGCTTGTTGTGCTTGTTGAGTCACCCTATTCTCCACATTATCAACCATGTTTACTTATTCTCCTTCTCTTAAAATATTTGTTTCAATTTCCACTTTGTCAGCTCGATCGTTTAATGGAAATAGAGTAGGACTCAGAGATCTTCTTTAATGCATTCACAATACTATAACGGAAAGAAGGAAACAATTAAAAATAATCTTATATACAACCATACATTAAAACAAAGAGAAAGAATGTAACTAGTCTTAATAAATTACTTTGAAACCATTCCCCGGCAACAATGCCAAAAACTTAATATTTTAAATTATAATTCCTCACAAGTGTACAGATGTATAGTAGTATAGTGTGCAATGTAAGGGTCGATCCCACTGAGAATAGTCAAACCGACTTAATTAAATTTAGCTACTAAACTATCCTAACCTTAAAAGAATGTATTTATAACTAAACAGACTTGGAATAAAGTCTGGTATAATTTTAGAATTTCAGAAACTTAATGGAATGAAAGTAAATCAATGGCTAAATATAATGCAGAGAGATTAGCAACATGAAGAAGTCTAGGGATCCAATTTCACCATAAGATGATGCCCCTATGCTATTGGAATATTGTATTAAATGCCTTGCTTATGTTCATTATTTCAAAAGTAAGATTATTATCATTTGGTGTGCGGGTTTAATAACATATTTTCACTCGCTCCAATTACCTATGGTGTGTAGCATAATTGACGTGAAAACCCATTTAGCTCAAGAATATAAGAACCAAAATAGTATGGTTTAGCATATGGTGTCTACCTTCACCATCTATCCTTCTTATTCAAGGGAGCTCATGATGGTTTAGCATATGGTGTCTACCTTAACCACGCTTTGATAATTAATCTAACTTACAATATTGGTGATCAAGCAATAAAATAAGTTAAATTATTATAAACAACATCATGAATGAAACAAGATTGTATAGTATTAATAACCAACAATACATAATAAAGAGTATCAAAAAGGTTATATCTTCACCCTAGAAAAAGAGATTTAGTTCATAAGAAAAATAAAATAACTCCCTTAGACAAAATGATCACAATGAAGAACATCTTCTCTCCTTCTTCTTACTTACTTGCAATCTCTTCGTCTTCTCCACAAGAAAACTCCAAGAATTCAACCTCCAAAGCTCAGAAAGAACTCTCAAAATGGAAGTGAGAAGTCCCCTAAAAAATCGTAATTTTTTCCTTAAAAACCCAGCCTATACGCAATATGGAAAAATCTACAAAATTACTGATTAGCCATTGGCGTCGTCTTATTACCTGGCCGGTGGCGGTCGCGGTCCTAGCACTAGCTGGCTATCTTATTTTTGTGTTGATTTTTCACTCCTTTTTGCAGTTGTTTTCTTTTCCATCCTTTGAGATTCTTCTTTTCCATCTTCAAGACACCTAGAAAATCCATAAATAAGCATGAAATTCATCTAAAAGAGATAAGGATTTGCAAATAACTAAGCTTAACATATGTAATATAATTGAATCAAAATTCATCATCAATCATCCCAACTAATCCATCTTTTGTACCTATTCCTCCTTACCCACCTTCCACCAAAACAATCACTACTAGGAAGCTTAGAACCCAAAGAATTAAGCCCAAATTTCCTGTTCCATCCACTCAGTACCTCAACCATCCAAACAACTCACTCCACCATCTAATAGCCTAACTTATTTCCCTCTCACTTAATCCAAGAGGGCCAAGCCAAAGAATAAGTAATTCGTTGTATTTTTTTTGTTTTATCTTCTTTATTCTTCTATATTTTATTGTGAAAAATAGTGTTTGACTCTTGTTTCCTATTTTGATGATGAACAAACTTGGATGGAATAAGTTTTTCTATGTAGTTTGATGATGATACACATTTGATGTAGAGTTGATTAATGTAAATGAAATAAAATGCATGTAATCAAGTTGCTTGAATATGATGGAATGAATGTAAATAAGTTTTGGAAATAGGTTAAGGAAAGAAGACATTAGATGGAAAAATTCATCAATGTTTTGTGGTCTGAAACCTCGATGGATTTGAAGTCAGCAACACATTAACCTCAATAAATGTAAATCAGGCAAAGTTTGAACTTGGTCAAAACCCAACGGATATGTAGTCAGGAAGAATCCACCGAAGTTAAACTTTGACAAATTTTTTTATGAAGGAAAATGTCCATAGTTTTTGGGTAAAACATCGATGGTTTTGGAACCGTTGTTGGTAGTTACAAAGATCTGGTTTTGAAACTATTTGACATTTACTTTAACATCCTTTGAGAGATTATCTCCCAATAGTTAAACATCTATATTAATGGGATATTTGTTGAAGAAAAAGTGTGTGCTAGAGAGAGTGAGATCTTGTTATGTGATTAAGTGAAAATCAAGAAGTCAAGATCGTGAGGAAATTCTAACCTCCATTTTGCAAGTGAATGAAGTTGAATAATCTGAAGTTAACTAAAATACTAAAGTCACCTGAGATTTGAATTGGTTGTAAGCTTCTTTTTATTATCTTCTTTATTGTGCTGATGGTACATTAGTTTAAGTTTCAAACCAAGAGATAATTGAATCATTATAGGATGTGTAAGTGATTCATTTATATTGCCACCTAGAGGTGTAAGTCCAAAAAATAGAATATCTATACCACTGTAAGTTTGGGACTAAGTTGACTAATGAAACCTAAGTCTGTGATTATGACTAGAAGGTAGAGTAGGTAGTGTTGGTTCCTGTGAGATCACTTAACCCCTAGAGAGGAGGGGTGAATTGGGAATATAAAAATTAGTTACTCAACTCCTATGAAATCAATTTTCCTCTTTTCTTGTATGTGTGCTATGCAATATGAGATAAGTAGTAAAGCAATAAGGTGCACAAAAAGTAAATCAATCAAACACACAAACACCATGATTTTTATAATGGTTCAGGCACCCCATCCCTACACTCTTCCAAGAGCACACTCTACTATGTCTTGGGATCCACTATATCCAATAGTAAAAATATAAGTGGTGCTCCTAAACTCTTCTAGATTCCAGCTTCAGGGGGCATAAATATAGTGCTACTAGCACTCATCTAGATTCCAGCTCCAGGGGGGATAAACATAGTGCTCCCAACACTCATCTTGATTTCAGTTCTAGGGGGCATAAACATAGTGCTCCCAACACTTTTTTGGATTCCAACTCTAGGGGGCATAACTCTGGTTTCATGGGGTAACTAGAAACTCTATCCTTGTAGGTATTTTGTGTTCAAGGACATACCTTTATCTATGTTGATGAGTACACATAGTTAAAGCACAAATACAAATGATAAAACAATAAGCATATTATAGTGATTTCAAACTCTCTTGAAATAGTGTTGATGTGGCCTTGAAGTTCTTTAATCTTAGCAATAGTTGGAGTGAAAATACTTGGAGGACTTGAATGGGGTTTTTTGTTGTTTGATTCTCCTTTGTCATTTACAATCCTTAAGCTCCATTTTCTTGATAATGTTTGGGAAGACTTGATTCTTGAATAACTCTTTATAGCATGATAGATCTTCCCTGGAAGAAGCAGGCCTTGAATAGATAGGAAGTTAAAGCTCTTGAATGATATTTGAAGGTTGAAACTCTTAGTCTAGGGTTGTAAAGATTTATGAAAGGTTTCAAGCTCAATTCCCTTACTTCTGCAACCTTGAATCATTCCTTAGCTTCTTCTTAAATAAAACTTCAAAAACTTAACCGTTTGAGGGAGTGGGAAGCATTTTGAGGCCTGTAACATTCAAATTTTTGAATGTTGGAAGTCGGTAGGCAGTTGTGTCAAGCGACTGTCTGCCAGGCGATATGGCAGGTGGCTGTTCCATGCGATTATGGTCAGATATTTGCAAAAAATCTCGCATCTACCTTGCCATCAACTTACAAGTGGTTGGGCCAAGTGCATGCACACCAGATGCTTTCTTTGGATGAAGTTCTTTATCACAGATGCATTCTTTGGATGAATTACTTTATTTGTGGATGGCAAGCAATATCCATATGCAGCTGTGGCAAGTGACTATGGTCCTACACTCAACAATTCCGGAGTTTGCAACTTGTGATACTTGGACATTATTCATTATAAATCAAAATAAATAAATATATATATATAATTTTCATAAGTTTTCAAGAATGGATAATTTGAATCATGCTTTGAACAAGGATAAATTCATTCAAGTATGATTTCTTTTTCATGTGAAAGATATCTCTTTGAAGCATGCTTATCAAGATATGTTTATCCATTCATGATTTTCTCAAGTTTTAGGGCATGAGAGATATCATATTAAAAGCTTAAGATGATAACTCCATGAAGTACATACTCATATTTAAGCAAAAACACATCTATGATCCAACATATGATAAGCAAAGTTCATGCACTATGGATTAAGATAGTTTCTTCAATTCTAGGCATTTATAATATGTTTGTACAAATGATAACTTTACCAAAGAATACACAATCCAAGCATATTTCAAGTTTCCTGAATTAAAAGCATCATTAGCAAAGATCAAGCCTTAAGCCAAGTTTTGTTGTCATTAAAATCATATATAATAAGCTTAACAAGTAGAGAGTATCAAACCACTATAAACTCTCTATTCGAATTTCATGAGTCATTGTCTGTGTAGTGCATTTGAATCACTTTCGTATATTGCATAAGTCTAACCATTGTATGGCCGACAAACTGTATTTGCACACTCATGTATCTTTTGCCATCAATGGAATTCAGTTTCTCTTTTATTGTGTGTATGTTCATACATTTCATCTTCTGTAACAATTTCTCTTTAACCCCTATATTCTTTTTTATTATGATAAAAAGGGAGAGAAATAACAAAAAGAACAATAGATAGAATCATGCATTTAGGTTTTATTAAGTTGACTCATTCAGGGGGAGCTATCAGTTTCAGAAGCGCATTTTTTTTCAGTTCCCTACTTATCACTGAAAGGTGTCACTCAAATGTTTGTCATCATCAAAAAGGGGAGAATATTAAGTCTAAACCCTTTAATTAACTTGATTTTGATGATGAATGAATATTAATAACTAAGTTTTGAAGATGAGCAAACATGTGAGTGAAAAATTATGGTAATAATGAGTTACTTTCCTAAGTGATGCAAAAATAAATGAATAAAATAGATAAACTACATTAAGGAAGTAACTTTAGAGTGATGAATAGCGTAAATAAAGTTATGTCAAGCTGAAAAACATCACATTTAAGAATTTAGAGGAAGAAAAGCATGTAAATGGTCATAGAACAATGATTCTAAACTCAAAATCAAATTTCAAATGTACAAGAATAACTCTTAAATCAAAATAAAAAAATTAAAGGAACTAGAAGCCATTAGAAGATTTGAAGGACAAGCCTAAAGTATGAGAGACACACCTGAAAGCTTCGAAGAACAAGTTTAGAGGAATAATTCTATGATTCAGAGGTCAAAAGGACCAATAGAACTTAGTTCATAGCAAGGAAGTTTTTCAGAAGATAGATCAGATGGAAGACAAAAGCTTTAGAAGTCTAAAGATATAGCCATTGGAATAGTCATCAATTAGGAGGAACTTTAGAGTTCTAAAGATGACCTTTTGAGATCTGAAGTGCACCGCTGGAAGATAATTACCCTTTGAAGCTAAAGTTTAGAGATCAAAAAGAGTGCTCTTGGAATCTAAAATTTAATATAGAAATGGTAACTAACAAAGCACCTAACCTTTAGAAGTCTGAAGTTAAACTTTAAATGTTCCAAAATGCACTCACTAGATAGATTGCATTGAGTGTTGAAAACACAATCTAAAACAGTCAAATTTTTTTCAGAAATAACAATTAAAGGCTAAATGATCTACTAAGAGTACAAATAGAGGATTTCAATCTCTAGAAGTGTTAGTTGAGTGAATTAAAGAACATTTACAAGAGCATTCAAAGTTTTCTTTCATGTCTAAAACTCCCTCTATGATCAACTCTAAAACTGCAATCAAAGTTAAATCTACATCGAATCTCAAGGAGTTTGAAATCCTTGTTCTTAATAGCTACTGTTGACTAAATTGATCCAAACCTCCTTTACCTAGGTTGATTTTGATGATGAACATATTTTACCAACTAAGTTTTGATAATGAGCAAAAGCATATGAGTAAATGGTCACGATACTAATAGTTATGTTCCCTAGTATTGCAGTGATAGGTATAAAATATTTTTAGAGAAATAACTTTAGTTAAGTGAACAACACAAATGTAGATTATATCAGAGACAAAGATCCACAACAATATATCTATAAAGTAAGAAAACTTAAATGCCCAAAAGAGAAAGAATGACACTAAAACTTTCAAAAGAATTTTAGATGAGACAAGATATTGCTTAGTTCACGAAGAACAAAGCCAATATGTAAAGAAACTCAATATATCTGATGGTTCAAAATATAATACCTTGCAAGAGTATGGACATATAGTAATATAATGTGCAAATGGAAGGGTCAATCCCATAGAGAAAAGTAAACCAACTTAATTAATCTTAGTTACTAAGTATAAATCTAAATAGACTTAAAATAATATGTGATATAACATCAAAAACTTAATAGAATAATAATAAATAAATAGCTAAGGATAATGCAGAGAGATTAATAAGGAGAAGAAGTCTAGGGTTATGATTTCACCACAAGATGATAACTCTTTGCAAATAGAATGTTGGATTAATGCCTCACTTAGGTTCGTTCTTTCAATTGTAAGATCATTACCATTAGATGTGCGGGCTCAAATCACTCGTTCTAATTACCTATGATGTTTAGTATAGTTAAGGTGAAAATCCATTAAGTTCAAGAATATAAGAACCTGAATAGAGTTGTTTAGCATATGATGTGTACCTTAACCATCTATCCTTCTCATTCAAGGGAGCTCATGGTTTTGCATATGATATGTACCTTAACCATGCTTTGATAAATAATCTAACTCATAATATTGGTGATCAAGCAATAAAATAAATTAAATCATTGCAAACAACATCATGAATGAAACAAGATCATCTAACATTAATAATATCCAACAATCCATAACAAAGAGTATCAAAAAGGGCTACATCTTCACCCTGGAAAAAAGGATTTAGTTCATAAGAGAAAATAAAATAACTCCCTGAAATAGGATGATAACAATGAAGAACATCTTCTATCTTTCTTCTTTCTTACTTGCAATCCCTTTTTCTTCTCATAAGAAATCTCTTAGAAAAAAGGGCTCTAAATGCCGGAGAAAAACTCTCAAAATGGAAGTGAAAAAACCCCTCCAAAAACCCTAAGTTTTTCCTTAAAAAGCCAACAAAAATATGCAACTGCAGAAAAATTATGCAACATGTCCGCCGATGGTGGTTCTGCTCTAGTGCCAGTGGCACCGACTTGCTACCCGGTCCATTTGCTTCATTTGCTCCTTTGCAATTACTTTCTTCTCCATCCCTTGAGCTTCTTCTTTTCTATTCTTTTTCTCTTCTTTTTTCATCTTTAAGGCACCTGATACAATCCAACTGTTCGAGGGTCGCAGAGAGCGCGCTCAAGAAATCAGATCAGGCACAGTAAATAATGAGGAAGAAACGAAATGCGAACGGAACGTCATGACTGGGACTGGTCGCCTTCGGAAAATACCAAAGGATATTCCATTATCATTGATTTCTCCT
>JAYJMB010051168.1:0-29105 GCA_036873735.1 Pouteria campechiana
GTTGTAGGTCATAAAATTATCTATCCAATGGAAGAAAAATTACTCAATGCTTATATTTTGTGAGAAATTTATTATTAATATACCAAAGCTATTCAAAATTATTGAAAAATAACAAGATGAATATGATTTGTCAATTTAATCTAAATTTTTGACATGTTTATGGGATTATCTAGAAACTATTATTAACATAACACTTGTATCCCTTGAAGTTTTCGTTTTAATGCCTCAAAAATTAGGTCATTTAGAAATTGGATGTAAATGTTATGATCAAAATACTGTCACTATATTGGACAGAAAGAGCTTGTCGGGGCAGGCTTTTCTCTGCTGCAGCAAGACTCCAAAAAATGACTTTTTTGGCATCCAGTGAGAACTTGCTTTCTTGCTGTGGTAAGGTCATTTTCTACCACAATAAGGTCCCAAAATTGCCCATTTTGGCCATCCAACAAGACCTTATCGCGACAAGGCTTTTCCCTATTGCAGCAAGAGTCCACTGACATGCGGGAGCATTGTAAAAATGTGAATTGTTAAGCCTAAACCTCATTTTGTTTCATCATTTCTTATTCTGTTGTGCCTCTCCCACGCCTGAGCTTCGCCCCAATCCTATTTTGCCCATTTTCTTGCTATTTTAACTTGGAATTTTCTGTGATTAAGTGAAGAACTCCTTGATCTTGTGCTTGAACCCGAGTTTCAACCTTTTGAACGGGTAAAGGAGGAAGAAGAGTTGATTTTCTTCAACTAGAAGATGCCAATGGGAGAATGGAGTTTGAATCTTCATCTACGGGTGTCAGCTATGTTTAATTCACAACATAAGTTTACTTTCCCCATCTGAATTTAGATTTAAACTGAACTAGGATTTGGTAAATTTTTAGAATTTTTGTGGAAAATGGTGAATTTGGTATAGAAATCATGGGGAAAATGGTTTTATGGGTTGATTATCATGAATTGGGAATGATTTAGCTATGGAAATCATGATTTTTGGCTTGTTAGGGTTCTATGAATGGAAACATTTGGAGAATTTCATGAATTATATGAAATTAACATGGGGAAATTGATTAATATCAAAACAATGTGTTTGAGGCTTGTTCGGGTTAATTTGGGCCAGTGCTAACAAAATTTGTGTTATGCCTTAAGTCAGGGTTAAAGAAGATTTATATGGTTGGGGCATGTCAGCCACAAATTGATGATATTACACACTTAATTGGATGCTTACAAAAGTTAATTACCTGCTAGTTATATTGTATGATGATTATATATGATTAGGAGTAAGAATCTTTAAGAAACTTTGTGGAATATATTAAATTTTGACTATTCTTATATAATATGTATATGAATAGCTTACATGGCTTTGTTGTAGTAAGAAAGGTTAGAGTGTTTATGCTGAAAAATGATGAGTATGAAATTATGCACTTGAGAAATATATAGGTTTAGCCATAAATCATATTCATTGGTTTGAAAAAAATTAGTTTGAGCTTCGTTTGTAATGAATGAGATTTTACCCTGTAGTGGATGATCTGAGAAGGATGAAAAGGCATAGAGTTGGAGGAATAGTTTGGAACTAAGAGCTTAAGGTAAGTAGGCATTTATTTCCATTGAATGGATAGGGATAATGTATATCCCATTTGTTTAAAATCCGGGCATGTATGTTTTGATTGAAGATATTGGATATCACGATTTTGTTTAAGTTGATGTTATTTGGTTGTTAAGGATATTAAGTATCCCTTAGATTGGAATATTTGATATTTTGGGTTGATATGGATGTTTATTGTGAGGGATAGATAAGATCCCTTCGTTGCATATTTAAATTGAAGATTGATTCAATATGAGATTATTTGATTGGATGGAAATAACATGGAATTCTTGATTTGAAATATTGATTATTTGATATGAAATGTGGTAATTATGGATTAATTATTATTTAATACATTTATGTCACCCCTCACTTTCTAAGGCACAAAATATCATTTTGCACTGTATTTTACCTCTATTTGCGCACTTTTAGGTTGGGAGTGCTCGAGTTCCATTGTTGAACTCAACTATTTTTTTCTGAAAAAGGATAAAGTATCCCCTAATTTATTAGAGTTTAACTTGTAAAATTATACTATACATTAACTTCAAATAAATAAATTAAAAATTTTAAAACACACATACCCACATTCCTATAGCCTAAGATCTCGGTTAATCATGATGGCAATAAACCTAATTAACTAACAAACAATTCATCTTCAATTACAATTACCTTATTATGACATGCCATTCCATCTATTATACATCAATTGAAAGTTTATGAATACAAACATACAAATACACTCTAAATTTTACAATATCAACTCATTATACTAAAACAAAATTTGTCTTCAAATTCTGCTTACCAATTCCAACCCTCAATTGGAATTCTTGACCAGACCTGTCGCTAAAAAAATAAACAAGAAGGTGTGAGTCTGGGCAACTCAGTAAGTAGACAAATGTATTAAACAATAATTAATCCACAATTAGCATATTTCATATCAAATAATCAATATTTCCAAATCAAAGGTTCCATATTTTTTCTATCCAATTAAATAAGCTCATATTGAATCAATCTTCAATTTAAATATACAACAATGGGATCTTATCCATCCCTCACATTAAACATTCATATCAACCCAAAATATCAAATATTTCAATCTAAGGGATACTTAATATCCCTAACAACCAAACTACATCAACTTAAACAAATACAGGATATTCACTATCCCTAATCAAAACATACATGCCCGGATTTCAAACAAATGGGATATACATTATCCCTATCCTTCAATGGAAACAAATGCCTAGTTACCTTGTCATGCTTCCAAACCATTTCTCTAGCTCGATACCTTTTCATCTTTCTCAGATCATTCTGTACAGGGTAAAATCTCGTTCATTACAAACATAGCTCTAACTAAGTTCTTCCAAACCAATGATTATGATTTATGACTAAACCCATCTTCCTCAATAGAGAATCTTAAATAATTTCCATATTTAACTATATGAAATCCAAATCCTTATACAACATAATTATTATGCCATTAACCTTAATGATCAAAATAAATCAGCTAATTAAGTCCTCAATTTGCCCAATTTGTCACTTAAACACTTAATAATCAAAATTCTTTTTAACCCAATTTGGGTTTTTGTCCAAAAATCAGATTTTTCATTCCCAACCAACCCAAACAAATCTCAAAATAGTTTAATTCATGTCTTAATTAATTTTTCCCATAATAATTTCATAAAGTTCATACGATTCTTCAATTTTTACTATTCACAAAAACCCTAACAAGCCAAAAATCATGATTTCCATAATCAAATCATTCCCAATTCATGATAATTAACTCAAGACTCAATTTCCTCATATTTCCTCATATCATTTTCTTCTAAAAATCACTTTTCAAAAAACTATATAACACCCTAGTTTACAAAAAATTAAATTTTTGGATGGGATAAAATAGCTTACCTTAAATTCAAGTGTAATTTTCATCAATGAACAAGAATCTATGCTCAAGGCCCAAAATAGCACCTTCCAATTGAAGAAAATCAGATCTTCTTTCCTTTCCACCATTCAAATGCCAAAAACCCATTCCTCTTAGCTTGCTTGGATGATAATCTCTCAAAATCCACTTGTTTTGCAAGTCCAAAGATAAGAACTTGGATCAAACGGGGCTAGGGTATGATGTTTGGGACATGGGAGGTGAAACGGGATGAATACCAATGAAAATGAAACGGATTTAGGGCTTAAAACATTACATTTTTTTGGTGCTCCGGCACTCCATCAAGCTTATGTCATGACATAGAAAACCTGTGTCATGATACAAACTTTACTGACTGCCTAGTGTCGTGACATAGAAAACCTGTGTTGTGACACAAGTGTTGCAACACTGAATTCCTATGTCACGACATTAATCTGCTGCCCAATGTATAGTTAGTAGTTTGAGTATAACTTTTACATATGATATCCAAATGACCTAATTTTTAAGGTATTGGAAAGATAACTTCAAGGGATACAACTTTTATGTTGACAACGTTTTCTAAATCAGCCCAAAAATATCTCAAACATTTAAATAAATTAGACCCATCTCATTCATCTCGTTATTTTTTAGTCATTTGGATCAGGTTTAGTATATTAGTCATAACTTCCTTATAAAACATTGAAATTGAGTATTTTTTTTCCATTGGACAGATAATTTCATGATATACAACTTTTATGTTAAACACTCTTTCAAATTATCCATTATCTATATCAAAATTCAATCACAATAAAACCCTTTTTCGAATTCAGCGTTTTCACTTATGAAAGATCATCATAGCCCCCTTTTTCACATAAAACATTTCAAATCTCCCAATAATCTCTTCTCACACATCACATACATGAAATGAATTATGTTCATACCATTTACTACCTCATTTGAGGTCAATTGTCAAAAATACCTATTAAGTTATTTTTAACTGAATTCTCTCTGAATTTTTTGCTATGACTCCACATTCCAAATTGCATCCAAAACTCAAACTAATATTTCACACACATTATAATACACATAATGACCATGTTAGATTATTCACATAGATCTTAAACAAGCTTTTGCTCAAATTCACCACTTGAGTTTGTTTTATTCAATATTCAACTCAATAGTTCAATGTTGCAAAATCATCTCAAATTTCAATTCAATATCTCATACACATCACATTATACATAATAATCATGCTACATTAATCATGCAATTCATATACATGACTTTACTCAAAATCACCACTTGAGTTCTTTTTCACTCAAAACTATTAATGAAGTCATTCTCTTTATTCAATTCAATTTTCCATAGCAAATTTCTTTATAAAATACTATGTATTACTTCAATTTCTCACTTTACTAAAATGTGAAGAACTTTCACCAAATTTCAACACCACAGGTGTTATGATTTGCCTACTTACTGGTTTGCCCGGACTCACGCCTTATTGTTTAAATTTTTAGCTGATAGGCCAGGTGAAGAACCCCAACTATGAATTGGGACTTGGGAGCAACAGTGAAGACAATTTCATGTGGACATGTTAAAATTTGGATTGGAATCCTGTTGTATGTGTATAATTGTATGTAATAAATATAATTGAGGTACAATTATAATTAATAGATTTTTAATTGAGTTGTAATTGATATTGAAGAAACTAGATTAATAAGTTGTTAGTAGTGACATGTCTTAATGATTTAATTGTCAGTTTGTAATGGATTTTAAGGATTAGATTACCATCATGATCCTACCTAGATCTTGGGTTGTGGGTAGGTGTGTGGATATTTTAGAATATATATTGTGTCTTTTTACATTTGATAAATGTTTGAACAGGTTAGCCCCTAATATTCCAAGGAAACTCTATTCATTATTTTTGTAGAAACTAGTCAAGTTCTAAAATGGGACCCGAACACCCCATCCTAAAAGTGGGTAAGTTTAGGTGAAATCCGTGTGTAAAATGGAAGGTCGCACATCGGAAGGTGGGGGGTGACATCTATGCACTTTAGCTTAGTAGAGGAACTACATTCTGCAAGGTACTTCAGACCTTGGAAGGTCATCTTTGAAACTTTGAAGCTCCTTCTGATAGCTGACAGTTTCAACTATTTCTAATGGCTATATCTTTAGACTTCTAAAGCTTATGTCTTCCTTCTGAAGTATCTTTTGAAAGACTTCTTTACTCTATACTAAGTTTAGATTGATTCTTCAAACCTCTAAAGCATAGAATCCGTCCTCTGAACTTATTCTCTAACGCTTGCAAACTTATATTTCACACCTCAGACTTGTCCTTCATATCTCTTGATGGCTTCTAGTGCTTTTGAACTTAATTAACTTGATTTTAGAGTTATCCTTATGCTTATAAAATCTTCTTTTAAGTTCAGATTCATTGTTTTCTAAGCATTTACTTGCTTTTCTTCCTTTGAATTCATAAAAGTGATGAGTTTCAACTTGATATAAGTTTTTTTATGGTGTTCATCACTCTAAAGTTACTTCCTTAGTGTAGTTAACTGGTATATTTATTTGTTTATTTATTTATTTTTGTAATGCTTTGGAAAGTTTTTAAGTGTTACCCTTTCAATTAGCTTGATTTTGATGATAAACATGCACTAATAGCTAAGTTTTGATGATGAGCAAACATATGAGTGAAAAATTATGGTACTAACAAGTTACTTTCCTAAGTGATGCAAAAATAAAAGAATAAAAAGGTAAAATACATTAAGGAAGTAACTTCAAAGTTATGAATAGAGTAAACAAAGATATATCAAGTTGAAAATCATCGCAAGTAAGATTTTTAAGAAAGAAAAGTAAGTAAATGCTCAAAGAATAAAGAATCAGAAAATAAAATGAGATTTTAGATGTATAAGGACAACTCTAAAATCAAATTAAACAAGTTTAAAGGCATTTAAAGCAATCAAAAGATCTGAAGGACAATTATGGATTATAAAAGACACATTTGAAAGCTTCAAAATAAGTTCATAGGAAGAACTCTACTCTTCATAGGTCATAAGGACCAATAAGAACTTAGTTCAGAGCAAGAAAGACTTTTAGATGATACTTCAAATAGAAGATGTAAGCTTCAAAGGTCTAAAGATATAGCCATTGGAATATTTTGCTATTAGAAAGAACTTAAAAGTTTGAAAGATGACCTTCTGAGGTCTGAAATTCATCAGTGGAATGCAGTTATCCCTCAAAGCTGAAGTTTAGAAGTCGGAAAGAGTTTCTGAGCTCTAAAATTTAATGCAGCAATGGTACCTTCAGATGTCTAAAGTTAAATTTTAGATGATCTAAAATGAGCTTGCAAGGAAAATTATGTTGAGTGATGAAAATGCAATCTAAAATGGTCAAAAAATTTCCAAAAATAATAATTAATGGCTAAATGATCTTCTAATAGTATAATTAGAGATTCGAATCTCTAGAAGAGTTAGATTTACAAGAGCATTGAAAGTTTTCTTCTACATTTTCAACTCCCTCTACACAACTCTGAAATAGCAATCAAAGTTCAATCTTCATCGAATATCAAGGAGTTTGCAATCCTTAATCATAACTATTACATCATTTATTACTTTAAGTACTTGTGAACACAAACTGCCTAAGTAAAAGGCATTAATCAATACAAATTTCATTTTTGTTTTTTGTTTTCATAAGCAAGGGGCTTGTTGTTTTTATGTACTAAGTTCAGCAAGTGTTCACCAAGATTCAACCGCAAGCATATGGTGTCAAGTTTTATAGTATAAGAATGTGAGAAGGGTTATCGTCTCCATAGGGACTATAAATTTTTATTAATCACTAGCAGTTGTAATAAATAATCCTAATTTTATTTAGAGAATCAAATACTAAGATATTGAACAAGAAGTAGAAAAGAATAATCTTTGATGGAAAGATATCAAGACAGAAAAGTCTTAGAGGATCGATATCACTTATGCTTCAATTATGGTGTTCTCAACTCATTATCTATTGATCATTCTCTTGGTTTATAAATTAAAAATTCTAATTCACTCAACTCCCTCTCTTGAGTACCAAGTTAAGTATCTATTCTTAATATCCCTATAAAATCAGAAGATTAAGAATGCATTAGGATCTGTAATTTTGTTAAATGATTTCACAAAATTTAAGAGCTCTCCCGAGTCATCTAGAATTTCATGTTATGATGCCTAGATCCTACTTAGGATTAGCTCCCAGAGCATCGAATCCCAAATCTAAATTCTTTTAATAGATGGCTAATAAATTGAAAGCATTAAGAACAAAATATCACAAATAAGGCAATAAAAACTCTCAATAATATAACTAAATAATCACACTATAATATCCAGATAAGATCCATCTCTCCTCTAGAAAGAGGAGTTTAGCTACTCATAGTAATATTAAAAATAATTCCAAGTATTCTAAGCATGATCCAAATAAAAAAGGAAGAACATGAAAGAATAATGAAACTCTTATTGAATGTTGATCTTCCTCTAAGCTTTACAGCACAATAGCTTCTAATCTTGAACTTCTTCACCAAAAGAACTTTGTTTATGTTTTGCATCCCAAGACTCTCACCTAAAATTATTCCCCATTTTCCACCTTAAAACCTCTTTAAATAACCCAATTTAGGATTTTCTTAACCTCCATATAGATTCCCAAAGTTATTTTGAGTAAACAACATAGAACTACTATAATTAGAGAGTTCTATCCACAATGACTTGGCTCTGGGGTGCCCAACTTGCTATCTAAGAATGCCTTTGTAATCCCTTTGTACTGGCGCTATTGTGCCCAAAATGGGTGCTACGGCACCCATCTTGCTACCCAAAACTGATATGCATCTCATCCAACTGTTCAATAGACACAATTTTCAATATTTTGGCCATAACTTTCTCATACTAAAATCACGTAATTCTTGATGTGTTAGAAAGATAAGAACAAGGGATACAATTTTATGTTGAACATTATTTCGAAATCAACTTCCATATATGCCAAAAATTGTCTAAAAGTGATGTCTTTATCATATTAAATAGTTTTAATGCCTAAAACAGAAACTAACTCTATTAAGTGCAATATATAATCAAAACCAATGAAATTATATCAAATGAGAATCCAAAACATGGGACTTTAGGTATTAAAATATGGTTATATATTAGCTTACCAAATACCTCCATACTTAACTTTTGATCATACTCGAGCAAAACAATAATCATATTTCATGAGACATTTAGGATATTCTCTCTAAAATAATCAAGAACATGTAAGACAACTTACACATATACACATAACTTAGAAATCATTCAAAACACTTGCCAAGTAATCTCATGAAATTCATGCTTCATTAATCTCTTCAAAAGGTGGAGTTATGTGTATGTGCTTTGTTAATCTCATGCTACATGTATGCTTCTCAATCAAAAATGTTCAATTTAGTGATTCTAAAGATCTCTACAAAACATCCCATAGACTTGCTTTTCATAAACCCTCTTTACTAATGTAGAAAAATCTATCCACTTGGATCAATAGGTCTTTGTTAAGCTTGTAAAGGGGCCTTCGTTTTGTCTAGAAGAGAAAAGGAATAAGGATTCTCAAAGTAAGAGATCATAAATGAATTTTCACATGAATGTTCACTCTCTTTACTTTTTGTTTGCTCTTCTTTTTCTTTTTATGAGCTGTATTACTACCACGACCTCAAACTTAGTTTCTTTTGTATTCATTGGGATGTGATCCCCCCATTTGAAGGATGAATACTTATTGATTCTTTTGATTTGTCCTTTTTCTTTTCCTTTTGACATTTTTCTTTTCAATACCCCAAAACTTATCTTCTTTTGCTTCACTCATACCTCTCTATCAACAATGTGTATAGAATATGTTTCTTAATGAGTCAATCATGGTTTTCAGGCTAGAAGGGTCTGACGATGAGGCTAATATCATGCCCCCCTTTTCGAGGCGTGACCTACCATTTTGCACTGTATTTCACTTGAATTTGCCCACTTTTAGGGTGGGGGTACTCGGGCCCCTTCCAGGAAACCAATACATTTCATTATTCCCTTTCCTAATTTATAATTTTTATTATAGTTTCTATCAAAAATTCAATAGAGTTTCCCTTAAAAATATCAAGAATAGAACCTGATTTACATCATTTATCAAATATAGTAATTTGAATAAACAAACATAAAGCAATAATCTAAATTGACCCATTTTATCCACAGCCTTGGACCTGTGTCACACCATGATGGCACTACACCTTAGGGAAAATATATCATGTTGTCACAATATTATACATTATTTTCTAAGACATGCTAATCTATTTTTTTAATACATCAATTACAATTTTATATAATTATACAAATTCACACTTAAATAAACATACAATGGGATTTTAATCTCAACATTCAATCATATCATCCAAATGTCTTCAATCTTTCTTAGAAATTTTTGCTTGACCTATCAACTAAAATTTTAAATAAGAAGGCATGAGTCTGGATAATCAGTAAGTAGACAAATGTAATAAACAATAATTAATCCATAATTAGCATATCTCATATCAGATAATCAATATCCATCAAAATAAATAATCATAAATGATTATATGTTCATCAATTACTACCAAATAAAGAAATCCCTATTATTCGCATTCAACCAGCCAATCTCATATTGAATCAAATTTCAAATCAAATATGCAACAAATGGATACTTTGCATCCCTCATATTAGATATCCAAGGCTAGACCAACATCAATTATTCTAATCTAAGGGATATCCATTATACCTAACAACTAAACAACATCACTCTTAAACAAACATGGGATATCCACTATCTCTAATCAAAATATACATACTAATGCATACAAAACATGCCCAGATTTTAAACAAAGGGATAAACATTATCCTTAGACAACTAGTGTAAATAAATGTCAACCTACCTCAAGCCTTTGGCTCCAAACCACACCTTTCCAGCTTTACGCCTTTTCATCCTTCTAAGATCATCCTGTACAGGGCAACAGTCCCATTCAATTACAAGATGATTTCACTCAAACATATCAAGCCAAACAATTACTTCTCTTATACATTTCCAATCAATGAAGTTATCAAATCCTTATTCATTGCTAATTATTGTCTTTAGCGCATAAGTCATGTGGTTATATATATATATAGTCATGAAGCACGCCTTCCTCATTCATTGCATATTCGATATCATTCTATCATGGTTCATGTCATTTTTCAATATAAACACCATAAACTCTCTTATCACAACAAAGCCATATAGGCCATTCATATCTATACTATATAAATATAGTCAAAATCTAACATACTCAATCAAGTGTTCTTAAGGAATCTCCCTTCCAACCATATGTATTCATCATACAATATAACTACATGTAATTAACTTCAATAACAATCTATTTAAAAGTTTAATCCCATCGACTTGTGGCTCACATGGCTTAAACACAAAAACCTCTTTTTCCCCTACTTAGGGCATAGCTTAAAATTCGATTCCACTGGTACACATTGATCCATACATGTTCTAAAACATAATAATCATTCCATTAATCATTTACTCCATGGTTTCATTAGTTATTCCCATCATTTTCCTTTCAAAACACTATTCATAAAACCCTAACTAGCATTAATCATCATGTTTTATGTCCAATCAAGCTACAAAACCTGATTAAGCTTGAATTAATCACTTTCCCCATGATTTTAACAACAAATCTCCTTCATCTGCCCAAAAACCCCGTTCACAAGTTAGGTATAAACCCCAACAAAGCAAAACCATGAAATTGTATAGAGTAAAGGAGCTTACCTTTGGTTTCATACATGACTTCCATCCCCAAGCAAGAATCCAATTTCAAAGCTCTTCATAAGCTCCACAATTTGCAAAAAATTCAATTTTTTGTCTTTCTTCACCATGCAAATGAATGAAACTTGAGTTTAGCTATATAATAGGATGAAGCCACGAGATTTCCTAGACAAAATGAGATGAATACTAGGCTTAGAGGGGTAGAATTTGGGGCGAGGGCATTGGGGAAGAATAGAAAATGGAATGGAGGAAGAAAAATAAAACAGAACGACTGAAATGAAATATAATAGGCTGACCCCGTTTTAATCCACCAATCAACATTGTTGCATGGATTTCCATGCCACAGTGT
Source organism: Pouteria campechiana (assembly GCA_036873735.1). Classification (NCBI taxonomy): domain Eukaryota; kingdom Viridiplantae; phylum Streptophyta; class Magnoliopsida; order Ericales; family Sapotaceae; genus Pouteria; species Pouteria campechiana. Next base: position 11,623 of record JAYJMB010051168.1, read on the forward strand.
GAAATCCGCTGTCACGCCCTCATGCTCCCCCTTTTGATCCGACGTCATGACATCCATTTCCAAGTCGCGGTGTCCCGTCTGCTGCCCCATTTTCCTTGATCTTTTTCAATCCTTGTTCTAGTCATTTCCTCTAGTTTTCTTTTTCATCATTTTCTCACATTATAATAGTATTAATTCATGATAAAATTTGCTTAAATAACTTGAAATCAATCCTTATGATTATCCACATATACTTTTAGATTGCAAAAGTCCATTTACATTTGAACTTAAATGCTTTTTTACATACATTCACACTTTGTCATTCCAAAATGCATGTACACTTCATATCCCATATAATTCACCTTGTACAAGTTACTTTCGGATAAAATCACATACATTGGTCCACAAATGGTAATTTAAGCAAAATTTTCAAAAATTAACCACTTTTTAACACCCTAGGTGTTATGGCTAAAGAAAAAAAAGTTGAATGGTGGTCTTTCACATGCTTTGCACATGTCATTCTTTCTTTAAGGCTCAATGGGGAAACTAGTGATAGGACTATACTAGGCTAGCTTGAAAGGTTTAAATTGATCAAAGAATGCGTAAAACAAGTTCTAGCATGCTCATATTAATCAAAATATATCACTGAATTCACAATATTATCAACTAATACATATATACTTCACATGATCATAACATAATATGCTCAATAAAAATTTCATCATTGACAAAAATGGACTTAACATGAGAATCATTAAATAACAAGGTAGTGCCTATCCATCCTTCTAAATCATGTGCAATGGCAATCAAAAACTAAGCAAAGGTTAATGAACATCAAGAGAAAATCATTGAATCCAATCCCATCCAAATTCATTAATTACACAAAATTGCTCTTGATCTTGTAAAAAAGTTCTTATGAAGAAATTTCAATACCACTTTTGAGTCATTGGTTGATGTGGCAATTGCTTCCACTCACTTGGAAACATAATCAACTTCTAGAAAAATATAAGATTGGGCAAATGAAATAGGAAAGGACCCATGAAATCTATCTCTCATACATAAAACATCTCCACTTCTAAGATGTTAGTCAACTGTAACTTATGATGTCTTGAAATTGTGACAATGAGTTGACAATAATCACAAGTCTTTACAAATTTATAACCATCTTGGAAAAGAGTTGGCCAATAAAAACTTGATTGTAAGACTTTTGCAATTGTTTTTGTAGCATCATGGTGACCACCATATAGAAATGAATGGCATTATTTAAGAATATCTTGAACTTCTTCCTCTAGAACACATCTCCTAATGATTTGGTTTGGGCATCTTTTGAATAGTAATGGATCATCCCATAAATAGGCTTTAAAATCATGCAGAATTTTCTTCTTTTGTTGCCATTAAAGATCTGGAGGTAAAGTTCCAAAAACTATATAATTAACAAAATAGGCAAACCATGGAAACTTCTCTTTTAGAATAAAAGTTTGTTCATCTAGAAATTCTTCTTGAATTGACTTCTCTTCTCCTTATTGTTCCAACCTAGGCAAATGATCAACCACCATATTCTAACTTCCTTTCTTGTCCTGAATCTCCATATCAAACTCTTGCAACAAAAAAACCCATTGAATAGACCGAAGTTTGGCATCATTTTTTACAAACAAATATCAGATGGTTGCATGATCAGTGTACACTATTACTTTTGACCAAATGATTTATCATCAAAATTTTTCCAATGTAAACACCATTGCTAACATTTCCTTCTAAGTTGTAGTGTGATTTCACTATGTATTATCGAATATATGACTTGCATAATAGATAGCTCTAAAGATGTTATCATGTTTTTGTCCAAGAACCTCTCCCAACGCAACATCACACGTCACTTTAGATGGCTGATTCCAATTAGGCATCATCAATATCAGTGTTGAAATTAGCTTTTCCTTCAACTTGTTGAATGCCTACAAATAATTTTTGTTAAAATTAAAAGGAGTATCTTTTTTAAGGAGATTACATAAAGGTTTAAAAAATTTAGAGAAATCCTTAATAAATCTCTTGTAAAATCCTACATGGCCTAAAAAACATTGAACTCCCTTTGTGTTGGTTAGAGGTGGAAGTTGTTCAATGGATGCTATAGTCCACATGATGATACTTTATGTCCCAACACAATACCTTCCCTAACCATAAAAGGACACTTTTACCAATTGAGAATAAGCTTAGTTTCTTCACATCTTTGTAAAATAAGATACAAGTTATGCAGGCATTAATCAAAAGTATAGCCAAAAATTGAAAAATCCACCATGAACACTTCCATTATGTTTTCCACCATATCATGAAAAATCACCATCATGCAACATTGAATAGTGGCCATAGCATTACATAAACCAAAAGGCATTCTCCTATATGCAAAAGTTACCATAAGGATAAGTAAAGTTGTTTTCTCTTGGTCCTGCAGGACAATCACAATTTGATTGTAACCTGAATAACCATCAAGAAAGCAATAGTAATCATAACCTATCAAATGATCCAACATTTGATCAATGAATGGCAATGAAAACTGATCTTTTCTAGTGGGTTTATTTAATTTTCTATAGTTAATGCAAACTCGCCACCTTGTAACTATTCTGGTAAGGATTAATGTATTATTCTCATTCTTAATCACAATCATCCCACCTTTCTTTGGCTCACACTAACTTGACTTACCCATTCACTATCAGAGATAACATAGATAATACCTACTTTAAGTAATTTTAAAACCTTAGCACATACTACCTCGTTCATTGCAAAGTTTAGCCTTCTTTGATGTTCTATAGATGGTTTGTATGACTCTTCTATCAAAATTTTGTGCATGCAAATTGTTGGACTTATTCCCTTGATGTTTTCAATTGACCATCTAATGGCCAGTTTATGTTCCCTCAATACCTGAAGTTGTTTTTCTTCTTCCAAACCTATAAGAGAAGATTATATAATTATTGAAGAAGATGATTCGTTACCTAAGAATGCATACTTGAGGTGATCGGGCTATTGCTTTAGTTCCTGTATTGCTTTTACTTTCTCTACCGATGATTCTTCTTCAAGCACTTCCACCTTGTGTAACACCTAGGGGTATTAAATTTTTTTTATAATTATGTTTGGCCATAGTGTAATATGTTTAAAATAATGAAAATAGGGAAGACAGGGCCATAGGCGGTATGCTAGGTGGCTGGGAAAGCGCCTGTAGTTAGATCCGAGGAGAAAAACTTTTTTGGACAGTGGCAGGTGGCTGCCATACCAACTAAGGTCCCAGGTGCCTGCGGTCTAATGGCAAGCAACTGGCGAGTGGCAGCAACCCGTTGGTTCATCCCATTTCATGTCATTTTCACCCATTTTCTTTCCTGCGCCCACTCCTCATGCCCTAGCCCTTACCCACCTCAAAACCTTGTGATTTTGTTATGAAAATAGGCAAATCTAGGTGGGAAGTCGCTCAAGCTTGCCTATAAACTTGGTTTTTGGAGTTTGGACCATGGAAAAGGGAAGAAAATCTGATTTCTCTTCAAATTGGAGGGAGCTTTTGGAGATTTGGGCTCAGATTCTTGCCCATGGGTGGATGTCATGCTTGGAAATAATGGTAAGTTAATTTTTCCCATCTAAATTTGGTTTTGACTAAACTAGGGTTTTATGATTTTGGGGAAATGATGAAATTTTGGGCTTAAATTGATGCATAAGCTTATAAATTCATGGGGGAACGGTTTAATATAATGATTATGAAGATTTGACATGAGAAATTATGGAAATTTCAAAGCTAGGGTTTTTTTGAATAGTAAAAATTGGGGATTTTCTTATTTTATTGAATTAATCATGGGGTAAATGATTAGTGACATCATTATATTGTTTTGGAACATGATGGAGTTATTTGGACAAGTGAAATCAAAGTATAATTATGCCCTAGTTAAGGGTTAATGAGAGTTGTTGTGAATGTACTATGTAATCCATGAATTGACTAGATTAAAAGCTTAATTGAGTTATTTATATGTTGCTTAAATAGTAATCATGTAAGATGGCAGAGAAATATGTCAAACAAGAATGTTTCTTGTGAAAATTGTGGCTTGAGATTGGTTATAAGAGAGATATTAATATAATGTATGGAATACATGATTACAAATGATTAAATAAATGGGATTGTGGCCCTATATAGGATGATCTGAGAAGGATGAGAAGACAGAGCGGGAGGAAAGTGGTTTGGAGCTAAAAGCCTAAGGTAAGTAGGTTGCCTTCTCTGTTTGTTGAATGTATGGATGGGGATATGAAACATATTCCATGGTTGTATGAGGGATTATGGATATCCTGTGCTTGTTTAAGATGAATGTTTGTTGGGTATGACAAATGCATGATTGTTTATATGTGTATGGATGTCTAGATGAAAGGGATAGGGAATATCCCGAGTGTGTGACGAAAAGAATAGATGGGATGAGTATATCCCATGTTAATATTTTATAGTATGTTATATTAATGTGTTTTCATTATATGAATTAATAGAAAAAGTATAATTCCTTATTATGATATTGTTAATGGTAGTAATTTTATTAATAGTGACATGGATAGGGAATGAGGTATATTCCCTGATTATATTTAAAAATGAAATTTGTATAAATTATAAATAATAGGGATAAAATTATCCCATGAGTTACATATTTAAAATTTAATGATTGAATATTAGAAATGCGCATGTATATGGTAATGGAATGAGAAGCATTCCAAGATAAGTGAGATTATATGTCATGCCTATATGGCATGGTTGTGATGTTATGCTTGTATAGCATAGTTTTGTTATGTATGGGCCTACATGGAACATAGTTTTGTATGATGGGCCAGAATGGTTGAATTGTGAATTGATGTAAGGTGCCTAGAGGGCACATATTTGGTATGATTGTATATGCCTGAAGGGCGTAGAGTATTCTATTGAATTGAAGAGGATTTGAGCCTCCTAGATCGATATTCATGTTGTGTTATTTGTATTTGTGTTCCGGATAAGAACATATGTTTGTTGTTTTAATATTGTTTTATATTCCTACTTACTTACTAAGTTGCCTGGACTCATGCCTTCTTAATCTATTTTTAGTTGATAAGACAAGTAAAGAATTTCAACTGTGGGTTGAGATTGGCGGGCAAGAGTAGGAGATATTTTAATGGTATGCTAGAATGTTGGGATTGGAATCCCGTTATGTAATTATGTATGATTGTATTTTATTCCAAATGATGTAAACTAAATGTAATGGCATGTCATAGTAATTATTAATGATATTGTAGATGGAAATTGTATTAATCTAGGGGAATGTATTGCCATCATGATCCGGTTCTGATCTTGGGCAGAGCTGTATGGGTCTGGTGTTTGGTGTTTAAATATAATTATTGTTTTATATTATATATTTATTAATTGTATGTGATATCACACATGTATATCAGGATCAAAAGCCTTATATTTCAGAGGAGACTCTGCCTGATTTTTTTATAAGATTCTTCTCTAGAATATAAGATAATAGCGTTCCATATTGGCCCCGATGTGGAATGGTAAAAGTACATAGGGTGGGGGTGCGGGCCATTACACCTTGTTACTAACTTTCTCTTTTGATGATGTTTCCAAAGCCAATAAATGTTCCATGACCTCCCTATAACCTATCATATCCTAATTAATATAATTTGCAATAAAATTTTCCAATGGATCTTAAACACTTTCATTAGTAAAATAGAAGTTACACAATCATTCAAAACCTTAATCCTATTATAAGTATTCTTCTCAACTGGAAAGTTCATAGCATGGTAAATATTAAACCTTACCTCTTATTCATTAATTCCCAAGGTTAACTCACCCTGCTAAACATCAATTAACTCTCTTCTAGTTATTAAGAATGGTCTTCCAAGAATTAGAGGTGCTTCATGATCTTCTTCTATGTAGAGCATCACAAAGTCGATTGGAAAGAAGAATTTGTCTACCTTTACCAACACATCTTCTTTAATGCCCTAGGGATAAGTCAAAGACCTATCTTCCAATTGTAGTGTAATGGTAGTTGGCTTCACCTCTCCCAATCTAAGTTTCTAAAAATAGATAAATGCATTAAGTTAATAGATGCATCTAGATCACACAATGCATTTTGAAAGGAAGAATTACTAATAGTGAAAAGAATAGTAAAACTCCCTCAATCTTTTAATTTTTGAGGAAGCATCTCTGCAATATAGCATTACATTCTTCTATTAGCTTAATAGTCTCAAATTCTTTAAGCTTCCTTTTCTTGGACATGACCTCCTTCATGAACTTTACATAATTTGGCATCTACTGCAAAGCCTCTGCAAAAGGAATATTAACATGAATTTTCTTAAAAATTTCCAAAAAATTGTTGAATTGTTCATCAATTTTCTTCCTTTGAAATTGTTGATGAAAAGGAAGTGGAGTTTTCAAAATTGGAGGATTATTTTGAAATGAAATTCTCCTAAGTTTGTAAACTTCCATTTTTAGTTCTTCTTTCTTCTCTTCCTCCTCCTTTCCTTATCAACATCTTGATTCATTACTTTTGAGAATGATTGTAGCTCCTCATGCTTCCTTGGATATTCCAATTCTTTACCACTTTTTAGTATTATAGCATTGCATTGCTTCCTTGGATTTTTTTTTAATGTTACTTGGAAAAACACCTTTGTTTGGATTATTGACAGAATTTGCAAGTTGAACTATTTGAGTTTCCAAAGATTGATAGATGCATTTATATTTCCTATTTGCAATTCATTACTATAAAATCTAGCTTCATTCCTTATAAATCTTGCTCGACTTACTGTTATAAAGGTACTCATGAGATCTTCAAGATATGGCTCCTTTTCTGTTGGCTGAGATTGATTTTGAGGTTGTAAACTAGCAAAAGGGTTTATTGCATTCTTAGGATTCCCATAAGAAAGATTCTCATGATTTCTCAATCTTGGATAATATTGAGTCGGTAGTTTGTTTCCACGAAAGTTGTTGTAGCTCTTGTTATTCACATATTGCACCTATTCCTTGGTTTGATCTATTACTATGTATGATCCACTTGTAAAAGAAGACTCATTCGAATTTGAACTTCCTTTGATGTTTAATTGACTATTACTAACTGGTGAGTTAGATATGATATCTATGCAGTGAGAGCTATGATTAGATCTAATTCAAAACAACCAGCAACTTTTCTTACCATATTACATTCATTCTGCCATTGGAAAGTGTTGGATGCCATGTTTTCAACCAAAGAATAAGCATCTGCTGTGGATTTTCCCACTAATGAACCTCCAAAAGTAGCATCAACTATTGTCCTTGTCTGACTATTCAATGCAATGTAGAATAATTAGATTTGAAGCCAATCAGGAAAACCATGCTGAGGACATGTAACACCCAAGGTGTTAAATTTGGGGTAATTATGTGCCTGAACACATTATAGTACAACTAGAAATATGAATTGAGGTGAAGGAATTCATTTTGAAATGAAATAATTCAAGCATGTATGATTTGAATATCCATGACATGTACTTGTACAAGTTAAGCATATACTAATGAGTATATGCTTTGATTCTTAATTATTTAAGGCATAATTTTTATACATTTTATGTTTTAAAATGTGAAAAATATCATGGCATAAATACATGAGAGAGAACAAGGGAGAAGAGTGGAGAAAAAGCAGCAAATGGGGGGTGGGGCAATAGGTCTGGCACCATAGCACCAGAATGGAAGCTATGGCGCCAAAAAACTAAAGAGAGTTGGAGGCATTAGCAAGTCAAGCATTGCAGTTCTCGAATCCGAGGCCACGATGCTGCTTAGTGGCCAAGATCGGTGTCCTAACTTTTTAAGCTTATTTCTGTTATGTTTTTCATCCCATCCATCCTATTTTCTTCCCACGCCCAAATCCTCATGCCTTGCACCCCATTTAGCCATTTTGGCATCAAATCTTTGAGGGAATAAGCATTTTCAGGAATGTAACCATCAAACATGAATCCAAGTCCAATTTTTAGCTAGTTAGATGAGGAAAACAGGAGAAAAATTCAATTTTTGGCAATTGGAGGGAGCTACTTTGGAGCTTGGAGGTTGGATTCTTGTCTATGGGAAGAAGCCACGCTTGGAATTCATGGCAAGTCATTTTCCCCAACCGAATTTGTAATTTTTGGCTAGCTAGGTTTTTATGCTAACTTGTGAATAATGGGATTTGAGGGAATTTCATGATTTATGTGTAATTGACATGGGGAAAAATGATTAATGATTTAATCATAGTGTTTTGAAACTTAATTGGGTGTGATAAATCATGATTTATGCTAATTAAGGTTTAGTGAGTAGTGCTTTCGGGGAAGATGATGCGAATAACTATTAAAACCATGGGTTAAATGATTAATTGATTAATTGTTGCTTTTAGTATGATTTGGAAGTAAGAAATCTAAGTTTTATGGTTGTTCCTAAAGTGTATGGCATCCTAATGGAATAATAAATAATGATTATTGTGTATGAAGCATGGTTGCAATAGTTTAATAGAATTGAGATTTTAATTATCCTATTAAAGAAGTTAACTCATTGTTATTATAGTTAATTCATCATTAATTATTACTGCATGAGAGTGAACATGAATGGGATTGTGATTCCTTAAGGAGAAAGGCTAAGTTAGATGGTGTTATTTGAATAAATGTTTTTTTAGAAACAATAATTTGATTGAGTACTCATATTGCAAATGGAAATTTGTTATGAAAGAGGAGTTTAAGTTGAATAGCCTTGTGACTGAAGTTAGAGTGCAGCTATGCACTTGAAAGGTCTATGGATTTAGTAATAAATGGGTCATAGTATCTACGAAGTATAATTCATTGAAATGGCATCAATTAATGCTACCTTTGTAAATGAATAGTATGGTTGTATGTGCAGGACCATTGAGCAGGATGAGAAGGTATGGATCCTGGGGATAGAGAGCAGGAATTGATTCTTCAAATAAGGTAAGTGGGCATTGTTTTTGTTGATTGTATGGATGGGATATTTGTTATCCCATATGTTTGAATCCAAGCATGTATGTATTGATTTGGGATAGTGGATATTTCGCACTTTGTTAAAGGGTGATGTTTATTATGCTTTGTGAATACATGAATTTTGGGGATACTGAGTATCCCTTGGATTGCAATGAGTGGTATTTTTTGTTATGATATGAACTTGTGAAGGCTGATGTTTAAGTGAGAGGGACAACAAATATCCCATTTGTAAGAAATAGGGATAGAGATTATCCAGTCATAATAAATAAATTGGCAGTTATGATAAAATGTGAATGATTGGACAGATGGGGATAACAGATATTCCCTTATGTTGCCTTAGTTGATATTATTGTGTTATGTAAATGTGATGATTGATAACTAATCGGAATAAGAGTTATCCCAAGATTCTTCTTTTAATTGTGTATTGATCGAATGGAAAGTATTTCATGGTGGTGTATTTGTATAAAATGATATAGTATGTTTATGCCTGTATGGCATAGCAGTGATATTATATTATACACATAATGAGGGCTTGAGCCTCATGGTATGATTGTACTAGCATGAATTTATGTATGTTGCGTTTTACATCTTAGGATGAGATGTGTTTATTGTATTCATGGTTGTAGTTCTTTGATACCTTGACAAAATGGTTGTTATATTTATATTCATGGTTTGGTGTGAGATATACTAGATTTGATTTAATTATTTTTAATTAACTTACTGAGTTTACCTAGGACTCACGCCTTCTTTTTTTTTTTTAGTTAGCAGGTTAGGTAAAGAATCCAAAGTGTGGGTTGGCGCTAGTGAGCAAGCCGAGAAGACGTCCTCCTCGTGGTATATTGAATTGGAATTATAATTCCATAGTAGAATTGTATAATTATATTTCAAAATGAAATTGATATTTAAATTAAATGTATTGACATGTTATAGTAAATTATTTTTTACAGAATTGTATTTGGAATGGTATGATTCCAGTGATATGTATTGCCATCATGATTCAGTTTTGATCTGGGCAATTTTGATTATGTTTTATGGGCAGATGTGTGTGTTTTGGGGTTTATGACATTGCTTGATAATTATGGAAATTTGAATGTTATATGATTATTGAATATAAAATTTAGATCCATAAAATTCAGAGTAAATTTTGTCAATTTTTTGCCAAATAGGGAAATGGGAAAATGCATAGGCGTTTAGGCGGGGTGTGACAGGACATCTTCTAATAAGATCTTTGAATCTCTCCCAACATTTATAAAGTGACTTAAAATTCATCTATTGATACTAAACTATTTAACTTCTGAGTTGACCAGTTTTTTACAGGTGGGTAGAATTTTGCTAAGAACTTTTCAACTAGCTTATTTTGCGTAGTGATGCTCCATGGCTGTAGACTCTACAACCAACCTCTATCTTTATTTCTCAAAGAGAATGGAAATAATTTCAATATAATGGAATCATCTGAAAAACCATTCATCTTCACTATGTCACTTATCTCTTTGAACATAGCTAAGTGAATATTTGGATCTTCACTTGGAGAAGCCACAAATTGATTTTGTTGCACCATATTGAGCAAATCAAGCTTTAGATTGAAGTTGTTGGCATTAATTGTTGGACAATTAATACCAAAATAATTATCTTTGACCATCAGCTTGAAGTAATCATTGATTGCTCTCTCATGATTTTGATCTGCCATTATGCTGGATTCAGTTCGCTTTGCTGTAACACCCAGGTCCTAGGGCATTACATTCTTATATTTTAGCTAAGCTTCTACCAAAAATCTAGTAGAGTCTCCCGTAAAATATAAAGTTTCTATACCTATACAATCATTCACATTAACACTATTTATCCAACATGTATACATCACTAACATCTGCAATAATACACACCCACATATACCCACATATGGCATAGAATCATAAACTGCATTGTAATGGCAAATGGAATACTATACTAGTACAAAACTTCATCCACATACATCGCATACATCCTATCACCATGACATGTCAATACACTAATCTTAAAAGGACTTAACATATATCATAATTTGAATAGTTTCAATTTAAAATTATATTCATCTTCAGGAATTCCAATCCCAATTTCATCAAACCTTATGGAGGATACTAACTAATCCTAATCATGATCACCAACCCTGGTTGGGCTCCTTTGCATGACAGGTAATCTAAAAACCATGAATAAAATGGCATGAGTCTGGGGAAACTCAATAAGTAAGTAAAATTGAAAACAATTATCAATAGTTCTTCTGTCCAGCATTAGAACTTTTAATATTAGTTTTCAGAAGTTCTAAAGTTCAACTAACTATCACTTACCATTGTGTATTTAATGCAGAACTTTCAAGGCTCTTCTTCTAAACTTCTGACCCATGGTAACATCAAAATTTTTGCAAGGTTGCACACTTCAAATTCTTTTGATGGCTGAATTCTATTTCTGATATACTTCTTCAGTTATAGATTTTTGAGGATTCCTCTAAAGGGCTTCTGAGTTGCTTGCAAATAAATTCTGAGGTTAATTTTTGAAGTCTAAATTCTACCTCTAATATGCATCTTGAATCTTGTCTTTTTGAAATTACCTCTGATGGCCTTCTGTATTACTCCTAAAAATCTTTCGATAATGTTCTCAGTTCAGCAACTTCTTCCAAGTTTATTTTGTATCACTATTATCGATCTTCTAAAACATCTCTAAGACTTGGAAGCATTTATGAAGTTCTTCTGATGAGCTTTTAATTGCAAAGATGACATTCTACATTGCTTCTGATAAGGTTTTAAGTGCAAATGTTTCTTCTGAACTTATTTTGAAGTTCTTTTCGACAAACTTCTAAGTGCAAAAAATTTCTTTGAATTATTTGTAAATTTCTTTAGAGCATTTTACTTTTGAGGTGTTTATGAAGACATAGAAATGCTTCTAAACTACCTTTGAAGTGTGAGACTACCTTAGAGTTAATTCTAAGGATTACGCTTTGTCTCAGAAAAAATTTTGGAGGTTTTGAAGTATCTCTAAATACTTCTGAACTTCTGGGCTTCACACCTTATCTCTGAAGGAGTTCTTATTTATTTCTAAAATACTTTTGAATACTTCTGAGCTTCACGGCTTGTAACTGAAAGAGTTCTGATTTGTCTCTTAAATACTTTTGAATACTTTTGCTCTTCATGCCTTGTCTCTAAAGGGATTCTGATTTGTCTCTAAAATACTTCTAAATACTTCTGAATATTTTTACTTGAGCATTCTTTTTAAATTATCTTCTTTTGAAAGCTTAATCTGATAAGCTTATAATTTATATTGTTTATTGCTTGTAGTTACTCTCCTTAATCTATTTTGATATATAAATGTTGCATCACTTTGAAAGTAAATAATTAGTACCTTAACTCTTCACTTATATTTTTGCTCATCATCAAAACTTAGTAGCTTAATTACATTCATTATAAAAATCAAGCTAAGTAGGAGGATTAGACTCAACTTTTAAAGTAGCTAAATGCATGTTTAATATGCAGTGCTTCTATTGACTTATAGTGGCTCCCCCTGAATGGGTGTACTAAGTTACTCTAATATTTCTCCTTGAATGGTTGCACTAAGTTACTCTAATATTTCTGCCCTTTTTTATCATAATAAAAAAGGCTTGAGATAAGGATAAAAAGTCTTCCTCAATTAGAAGGATTTGATTGTGTGAGAGATGGGTGTTCGAAGATTCTGCTGAGAGAAATAGGTAAGAGAGTCCTAAGAGTTTAATATGTGTTAATGGGCTTCAGAATTTCTAAGCTAATAACATTAGAAGTTCTAAGGAAGTTATAGTGCTACATAAAAAGTTGTATTTTGTAGGGTTTCTAAAATTAGGTGCAAGTGTTAGAGGTTCTGAAGGAAAGCTTCAGAACTTCTAAGGATGTTAAAAGAAGTTATTTAAGTCCACAAAAGATTCTGAGACTCTATCAGAGCTTTTTAGATGCTTCAGAAACATTTTAAAAAAGATAGAAATGTAGCATTCATGTATGGTTTAGGTATACAGGCAAAATTCTAATCATCATAATCATGTGATCATTAACATTATAAGACAATTAAATCATGTAATATGCAATTTATGCACATTGATCTAATATGCTGAGTTCTCTTCTAATTGTGTAAAATCTATCCTCTATAAGTGGCTTTGTGAAAATATATTCTAATTAATCTTCAGTTGGTACAAATTCTAAGCAAATATCATGGTTTTGAACATGATCTCTAATAAAATGATGTTTAATCTCTATATGTTTAGTTCTGAAATACAATACTAGATTCTTTGTTAGACTTATGAAACTAGTATTATCACATCTGATGGGTGTATTAGCATATTTCAAATCAAAATCACCTAATTGTTATTTCGTCAGTAAAATCCAAGCAAAAAACTAACTGCAACTAAATATTCAGTCTCAATAGTTGTTAATGCAATAGATGTTTGTTTCTTAGAGAACCATGGTATAATCATGCTTCCAAGAAACTGATAGATTCCTAAGGTACTCTTCCTACCTACCATATATCCAGCAAAAATTTGCACCTAAGTACCCAATCAATTCAAATTCTGAGCCTTTTGGATACCACAAACTGAGCTTTAGAGTGTCTAAAAGGTATCTAAGAATTCTTTTTATAGCAATGAGATGTGACTCTCTAGGATCAATTACACATGTAGACCCTAAACATTATGTCTAGCTACTGATAGTCAGGTATAATAAATATCTTATCATGCTCTTATAAAATTTATGACAAATAGATTTACCTTTTTCATCCTTTTTCATCTGTTTCCATCTTTATTGACTTGCTTATTGGTGTTCTATATCTTTTGTCATCTTTAATGTTGAATTTCTTTAGCAGTTCTTTTGTATACTTTCTTAAAAAGAAGTTAAGTTCTCCCATTAAGCCCATTTCAAATTCACCCTGCATTGTTATAGAAAACTCTTAACAAAGATTTTTATTAGTTGCTTCAAAATACCCTATCATCAACATAAATCTAAACTATAAGGATATCATTCATTGCATGCTTAATGAAGATAGTGGTATCAACTTCACCTCTTGAAAAGCCTTTCTCAATTAGGAATTTGCTTAGCCTCTCATACTCGGTAGGCTCTAAGAGCTTATTTCAAACCATAGATAGCTTTCTTGAGTTTGAAGATATGATTTAGACTATGAGGATCTTCAAACCCTGGGGTTTATTCAACGTAAACCTCTTCATTAATGAATCCTTTTAAGAATGTGCTCTTTACATCTGTGTAATATAACTTGAAATCTATATAGGATGCAAATACAAGGAGCATTTTAATGACTTCTATCCTTGCAGCAGGAGTGTAAGACTCTTTAAAGTTAATACCTTCTTCTTGATAAAACCCCTTTGTTTGCTATTAATCTTGCCTTATTCCTTACTACAATTCCTTATTCATCCAATTTGTTCTTAAAGACCCATTTAGTACCTATAACAGATTGGTGGTCTGGTTTTGGAACAATAGTCCACACATCTTTCTTTTAAATTGGTCCAATTCTTCTTACATAGTTAAAGTTTCGTTTTCATCTTCTAAAGCTTGGTTTATACAAGTTGGCTCACATACTTGGTGATAAGATGATCTAATTCTAACTCTATCATACGCATTACCAATTATTTAGTTTTCATGCATAAACCTCCAATCTTGAGGAAGAGATGTGTTACTTTGCTCATTTACCTCTATTGTGGATGGTCTAACTTCATCCATTGATGTCTCTGATTGTGGAGCTTCTGCTTATTTATCTTATAACTTTAGTTTCTCCACATTTGTTGTAAGGTTTTCTATTTTATCATCAAAATCACTACCACTTTTCATATTGTTAGTATGTTCATCAAATTCTTAAGTCTTAAGTTGTACATTCTAAACACCTTACTAACAATAGAATAACCAAGGAATATTCCTTGATCAATTCTACTATCAAATTTCCCAAGGTCTTCCTTACAATTATTAAGAATAAAGCATTTGCAACCAAAAGTATGAAAATAAGAAATATTTAGTTTTTTGCCATAAAATAATTCAAATAAAGTTTTGTTGATTAAGGGCTTAGAGAAGATTTTGTTGATAATGTAGCATGCGATGTTCATTGCTTCAGCCTAAAAATATTAAGATAGATTGTATTCACTCAATATAGTCCTTACCATCTCTTGCAAGGATCTATTTTTCTTCTTAGCTACTTCATTTTCCTAGGGTGTTCTTGGTGTAGAAAAAGTTTAAATAATTCTATTAATTTTACAGCAATTTGTGCACCTATGATTCTCAAACCCTCCACCATGATCACTCCTTACGGCAATAATATAAGTGCTTTATTCATTTTGCATGTGCTTTGTAAATACTTCAAAGAATGAAAAATCTTCATCTTTGGAGGCTAGAAACATTACCCAGGTGAATCTACTATAGTTATCCATGATGACGTATGCACAATGTTCCCTCCAAGGCTCCTAGTTCTTGTTAGTCCAACTAGATCCATATGTAGCAACTGAAGGGGTTTTGTTATGTATACTTCTTTATTTGAATTAAATGATTACTTTACTTGCTTCCCTTTCAAGCAAACTTCACACAACCTTCCTTAGTCAAATTTAAGTTTAAGTAAGCCAACAATAAGATCCTTATTGTATAATTTTTCAATCAAATTTTTGTTAGCATGTCGTCTTTTATGCCACAACATGGATTCATTGTCATTAATAATAAGATACTTTACTTGGATATTAGAAAGATCAACCAAATATACATTTCCATGCCTTCTACCAAGTACTACAACTGAATAAGACTTATCTAGAACTGAACAAAGTTGAAATTCAAACACAACCTTATAGCCTTTGTCACAAAATTGATTAACACTTAGAAGATTGTATTTCAATCCTTCTACAAGAAATACTTCTGAAATTGTGGTGGATGGTGGTTGGCCAACCTTACCAATCCCAACTACTCTTCCTTTTCCGTTATCCCCAAAGGTCACTGTTCCACTAGATTTTATTTTTAGTTCCATGAATAGCTCCCTATTCCCTGTCATATACCTTGAGCAACCACTATCAATATACCATGTGTTGCACCTTGTGGCTCTCAAGCACACCTACATAGACAAAATTAACTTTTAACTTTTGATACCCATTTGAGAAAGGGTTCAGGTGGGCTAGTGGCAAAAAACTTTGGTACCCATTTATTCTCAAGTACCACTATTTTAGTTGATGGAGACTGAGTTGCATTTACTATACATGTAACTTCCTTGGGAACCCAGATAATAGTTTGTTTGTGTCCTTGATTTCTTCTAGAAGCATCAGTTTGTTTCCTATATTGCTGTTGTCCACCCTTCTTCTTAGGTTTCATTCTTAATAAGGTGGAAGTAAAGATCTTTTTCAAGGAATTGTTTTCAGCCTTGACCTGCTCAAGTTCACTGATGGTATTTTGATTGCTCTTGAGCTTGGAGTTTTCCTCCTTTAATTTGGAACATTCAATGGTAATTGTTTTAAGCTCCTTTTTAGTCTCCTTGTATTTATTTTTCAAAATCATGAAGTTTGAGTATAGTTCATCTATCTTCTCCTAATCATTTGGATTTTCAGTGTTAGATGTTACCTCTTCTTCGTGGATGGCCATGAAGCTAATTTTTGTGTGGAGTTCATTTTGATCATTTTTGTTTGGCAAAAGCTAACTAATCTGTGCTTCAAATTTTTCATCCACTTCACTTTCACTCTCATTTATTATGTTCTCTAGCATTTTTCATGCTGCTAGCGCCTTCTTTTTCATCTCAAATTTTCATCTAGTTTTGTTGTGATTATTAGTATTGTTATTTTTCTTATCAAAGTATGAGTTATACTTTTTCTTTTGCTAATCACTTTGATTTTTATTAGGTTCTGGGTAGTCAAATTTCATATGCCCAGGCATCCCATAATTGTAGCACATGGGAGATTCTTTATTTTTGTCTTTTCTTCTTGAAATATTTCTTAAGTTACTCTTCAATTTCTTCTTCTTCAACATGGTCTTAAATCTTTGTGTGATCATTGTCATGTTCTCATCCACTTGTTGATGCTTCACTTTGGGAATTATCATCTTCTAACTTAGATCTAAGGGTGATTGTCTTATTCCCATTGGGATCTTTTGTAGTTTTTTGTTTCATCAATACCTCCTGGGTCATTAGAGAACCCATTAGCTCTTATAGGCACATCATGTCCAAGTTCTTTGCTTCCTAGATTGCTCTTACTTTGGGCATCCATTGCCTTGATAATGACCTTGGTATTTGTTCCACCAACTTAGGATGTTAGTACTTCTCGCCTAGATTCTTTAGCCCATTTGTTATCTTTTGGAATCTTTCAAACATGTCTGAAATTGACTCTGTCTTTTTTATACTAAAAGATTCGTATTCCTGCAAAGAAGATTTATTTTAGTTTCTTTTACTTATTTTGTGCCTTCGTGTGCAACCTGCAGTTTGTCCCAGATTTTCTTGGTAGTATGATGAGAATGCAAAATGTCATATTTTATTCTCCTAATACTTCATCTTTTGCACCTATTTGATTCCTAAATATA